>VXBL01001037.1:0-49862 GCA_013400195.1 Aramus guarauna | reverse complement strand
AGCCCATATGTCTTCAAATGTAGCAATTACAACATACTTTGGAGCAAGGAGACATATCTAGCAAGCAGACAAATCATACCAGATCTTGCTGTTTTGTTCACATTTTGCCAGACTAGTGAAATTAACAGCTTGCTGTATCTGGTTGTACTTAGTACTATCAGAGTGAGAGATACAGCGCTTTTTCTTCAACAAGTGCCTGTGCACCACCCCAGCAGTAAAGAGATCATAGAAATTAAGCAGAAGTAGCTCATTTGTCCCATGTTTTGGGAGCAAGCATGGTGGATCTGCAAATGTCAGGTATACTTGCAAGTTTATACCAGCCTCTCCCTGGGGCCGCTGTGGAAAGCATTGTTTTGTTTCTTGGCCCACAAGAGTTTTTATATTCTGAAGAATTTTTCTGTCCTCCTTCAGACTTCTTTTGAGTTTCTCTGTGGCAAAGTCATAGGCTGATCAATACCTGATTTTTCTCCAAGTCCTGCTGTATGTGAGCTTATGCCAATATGTTTTTGAAGCAGCAGTTTTAAGTAGGCATACCTTAGTCACAGTGAATCTTTTTTCCCTAAGGTTTTTGTGCAATGACATTTCATTCCAGGGCTATGTCCAGATACAATATGCTATGCCATCTGTTCTAATTACTGTACTGAAATGAAACCAAATATGTATATCACACTGAGTTGGGTTATTCTTTTACATATATAGCAGCATCCATGATCACACTGACTCACACTGCTTTATGAAGATCCTCCAGGGAAATCTAAAGGAAACACTGTTTGAATGGCCTGAGAAAAAGGGGAATGGTGAAATGACTAAGAAATCTGAACGAGTTTTGAGGGAAAATCACTGTGCCTACATTAATGGTAAGCCATTAAGCTTGTTTCGATGACTACTTGTCCATGAGTATTATTCCTAACAGAAGAGTTCATCTGCTTTCTATTCTCCTGCCTTTAACAGTAGAATGCTAATGGCTTTATGCACAGTTTAACAGCATAACTCTAGATTCTGCACAAACCTGTATTTAGATTTAATAAAACAAGTACTTCTACCTCAATCTTAAGACATTGCAGCAATTGCTTGATACTTAAATATGCTGGGTATCTCTAGACCAAGCAGCCTTCAGCACTGTGTCCCTGATGACTATCAGAAATTGCTTGTAAATATAGACCTAGAATAGTATTTTGTGAGAAATAAGTGAACCAAAATTTAGATCTTTTTTTCAAAGAAATAATCCTTTTGGTCAGTCATAGAAATCCTAAGTCAAAAATGTAAAAGCTGTCTATGGAATAAACTGACAAGCCAGGAGCAGAAGCCCCAATCCTCAGTGCTACTTCTGGTCTGAATTAACAGAAGACTGTAGTGCTGAAGTGCAGCATCAGCAGAATTGAAATGCTCAAGTCTACCCAATCTACAAAAAAAAAATGCCTGACTGGCCAGATGCTGAAAGACGATTAAGTCTCCACCAGTAAGGCTCCCTAGGTACCTAAATTTATGCCATTACACGTATCTTTAACCACCACCGTGTTGTTCTACACTGGAGGCCATCCTGGAGTGGCCAGCAGGGTGTAATGTATTATGATCCTATGAAAGACAGGGCACACCATGCTAAACAGCAATGAGTTCAGCAGAACAGAGGCAAAGTGTCAGGGGCTGTCTGCCTTTTGTGTGATAAGTTAAAAACTGGAGCACACATCTTGTGGGCCTGAGCTTGGGAACTCCCCAGTTGGAGGCAGCCTCATGTTGGGTTATGGACTAAGCCAGGGTGAGGGTGTTGGAGAAGAAAGACTAGTGCTTTGCAGCCCTCTGTTGATGCTATGCCATATGCATAGGACAGGAAATGCAAGAAGGAGCTTGACATCTCCATTGATACTCCCACGCCAGGGATGTGGGTTCTCAGACTCAGTCAGGTTTTCCTACCTATGTCGTTCTTTCCGATGCAAGCAATTGCACCCTGTGTGCATCTGATCCAAAGCTTCCTTCCTTGTTTTAAAGAAATTTGTCATCCAGTTCTCTGAGGCAGTTTGGATCTTTGCCATGTTTCATAACAGATGTTTTGGTTTACAAGAAACAGGTGAAATAAGTAGAAGGAAAACACCGACAGTGTGTTGATTGCCCTAACTACTTCAGTAATGAGTGTCCTTCATGTTTCTATTGTGTGCTTCTTGGTTGCTTTTGTACTTTAAGGTTAGAACCCACTAAACAGAGTTTATTCGAATACCCCATTAGATAAGCACAGATTTAGGACTTTTTCCCCCTACATCCTCTATTTAGATAAACTATGTTAACGGCAGTTAGAGCTTACACTTCAAATACATCAGAGTTAAGAGTATATTCAGGATTCTCGGGGTATCATGCCTATGTTGCACAATACAGGTCTAGGTATTATATAACATATTTATTCAAGTACAAAGGCCTGAGTTGTTTTTACAGCAGGGTCATAAATTTAAATTCAAAGTCTCTTTCAAGTAAGTAAAAAAATTCCACTTCAGTGTAGATTAAAAATGGTTTGATTCATGGATGTGATTCTTCATACCTTACATTTTTATGTAATAGCTGGATTTCTACTCTGCCATTGCAGAAAGTGCCACTACTTCATTAGTAACCACGCAACAGACAGTGCCTTGTTTTATTACATGTTCAATAATGCTTACTATTCAGTTAAGGTTGGAAGTACGCCAGTCACTAGTAATTTATCACCTTAGACAAAAGAGCAGACGAATGAAAAGCCTGTTCTCCAATTTATTAAATTGGAAGGATTAATTAGGAAACAGATGCCTATAGTAAAGGACAACTATATCTCTGTCCACAGCTGCATGCCCCCAATACCTGTAGCTGACCTTTAATATGACTGATATCCTTGTTACCAGGCTGAGAATTAGCTTTTTCCCTGTAAAATGTCTTGCTAATTTTTAGAAACACAAACCTTCCTGCTTCTGGAGCATCTGTAACAACAGCCTCTCCTAGGAAAGTAAATAACCTTGAAGTCCTTTGGGAATGATAGCTAGGAAATAACTGACAGCATGGCCTTCCTTAAGTTTCTCTGGATTTCTATTGGCCTTTATCCTGTAGCAGATAATCCAGAAGTTACATGAAGTGTGTAAGGCAATAAAGTATTTTGAATTAAGAGAGTATTTAGGAGTCTGGGAGATTCCTAAATTAGAGAACAGCAGCCAAATTCCCTGTACTGAGTTACTTACTGCCCACAAAAGTGCAGGCATACCTAACTGGCTTGCTTACGATTTTTGGTTTAGAAAGCATTTTTCCAGGCATTTGAGATCGTGTTAAATCTTCCCACTAACACAACCTCTCGTTTCACGCCCTCGGTGGTGTAGACTCCATTGGCCTGCACCGTGTGGAGAACATAAGCCACACAGAGACTGCCGTTAGCCTGCATTTGTACAGCCCACCCTTCGACAGCTGTAACACCTTTGATCAGAGGACTGGACACAAGCACAAAGTCAAGATGACCTTCTACAGCCAGTTTGGAGAAAGGACTCCCTGTGTAAGTACAAGATAGCACTGGATTTGCACTTCCCACGTGTGGAGTTTCCTGCTTTCTAGTTTGCCTTGCCTTCATCAGCAGGAGACCAGCTCTGAGCAGAGAGGAGGGTTAATGAGAATTTTGCTACTAGCTAAGCATCTTCAGGCAGTAAAAGACGGTAAATGCAACCTAGTCAATGGAAAACTGTGAAGCAGCTACATTGTTTTGGCCAGCTTCAGTCATGTGAAACATCTCCTGCCTGAACTGTTGTGCCAGAAAGCATCACATTTCAAGTCAGTTGGTTTAAACCTTGTAGCTTACTGTAAAGGAAAGAGTTCTTTAATAAAGTTATATTTAATTCTTTAAAACCAAACTTTGACACAGAAAGACTCACTTTGAGAGTAGAGTGGTTGGCTGTTGTCTGCATTCTTGAGCAAGTGCATGAGATTTTATTTGGATAGAAGAAAAATCTTGAGATCAGCTTTGGGGGACCAAGCTAGGACATCTGAGAGAGTTTAATACGTTTCCTTTTAGCACTCTTCCATGCATTGCGAAACAAAACTACTTACATGGGGAGAAAAGACAGATTCTTGATGTTCAGTCACGAGATTCAAAGACTGTTTGGTTTTGTTAGATACAGAACACTTTCACCTTTCACTGAAGGCAAAAATTCAGTGCTCAGGAGTTTCCTGGAGTGAGCCCTTAGGATGATCCAGTTAAAGTTTTATATAATTGACAAGTATCATGTAAATTATTTCTTTGAAGGTTGTCATATTACGTGACTACAACTTTACAAAACAGCTGAAACACAAACTTTGACCTTCCCGAGTTTGAAAGGTCCTTGAGAAAGTAAACTCAAATTCATAATTCAGGTTGTAAAGGGAAATAAACATGGAAAAATGTTGAACAAAATTCACACAAGAAATAAGTGTCTGCTTGCTTTCTCTTTAAGCGTTTATTGAGTATGTAAGATAGCAAGCAAGACTAGATGTTTTGACTTGGTCTGTTTTCCTACCCCTGATCGGTAAGCAGCTGGCAGTGTTTGTACCTTTTGTGGAAAGCTGGATCTGGCTTATAGGAGAGAGGTAAATCTTAATCATTGGGTCTCTTTCATGAATTCCTGTAAATGGAATTCCAGTAAGGGGCAAAGTGGTAGTGAGTCTGTGCCATCCAGCTGCCTGAAATGACTTCATGCTACAAAAACCTTCTGGTCTCAGTGAGGGTTTCTGGAAAGCTGACTGGAAAATTAAACTCTCTTCTGCTTAACAGATCTCAAAAGGATGTAGGAAGACAGAGAACTATAAGTTAAAAACGCCAAGAGAGTAATGTAAAGTATACTTGTGTATCCTTTATGAGTGAAGAGCTCTGCCTAGCTAAAGCACATTCAGTGCTTCCTCTTTGCCTTAAATTTTTCTGCAGGTAAAACACACACGTAAATGCCTAGTGACTTCTGGCCATGATGAAGTGTTAATTAAATAAATCTCCAGTAAATACATAACAAGTTATATAGGCCTAATAATTAAAATAGTATGTATTATATCCAAAGACTTGCCCATGGAAGTAACTGTTTACAAAGTTCAGGTACAAACCATGAGAACACAGACGCAAAATTTCACTGAGGGAAAAATGATTTTGTCTTGGGTGTGACAGTACATCAGTTCCCACTGCCAGGAATTCTGCTGGGGGAGATGTTTTTTTCTTTGCAGCCTGTCTTCCAAGCTGGACTTTCAAGCAGTTTCTGTCAAAACAAAGTAGAGCAGAGTACTGGGGAGAAAAGATAGCCTGAAGGAGGAAGCACTCCTCAGCTGTCCCTTCTGCTGTGGGCTTGCTCATGGTCACACAGAGCCAATGGACAGGGTGATTTTGTCAGGTGCACGGTGGCCTCTATACCACTCTGGCAAGGAGTACTGCCAGTGTACACGCGAGGTATTTTAAGGTGCTGAGCTACTCCAGGAATCAAGGCCCATGCTGAGGTCATGAAGTAAGTGGTGACTGGTGACAGCAACCTCTCCTCTTTCCTTTTAGGCAACAGCGGTGCCGCAGGAGAACAACTGAGAAGCACCAGCACACAGTTGCATAAGACCTGCTGAATGTTTAACCAGGGACAGAAGACTTGCATGGCTAAGGCCGACAGCCAGCTATGTTTCTATACCTTGAACATAGAAGTACACTAGGGCAGCTTCCAGGCCACCCACGGTTCCCCCCCGCCTCGAGCAAATGCCGGTTGTGGGACACTAAGCTAACTAGTGCCACAAACTACTTCAGAGGTTAGATGCCTTTTCTTAGGCTCCTGTCAGAATTAAGTAGCTCGTTTTCTGATTCTAGCCTCTTTTTAATTCCACTTCTGATGCCACACTGAGAATATCAGAAATAGGGGTTTTAAACATCATCTGACACTACTTAATAGGCCTAGGTGTTTGTATGCTCTCAATGTAATTAATAACTATATAAACTTCTAAGCTTCCAGTCACTTGTACCTATGGGTAGTACACTAGATACAACTAACAGCAGCTCTTTTTTTTTTTTTTTAATTAAGACTTTTAGGTTTTAATGCTCTAGGCCATTTTGATAGTTTTGTGCATTTTTTACTTTTTATTTTTTACAATGTCATTTGTCAGATCTTGTTTTAAGTAAGAGCAGTGAAATGTTTCATGCACAATGATTTTCAAAACTGATTGGGCAGAGATTTGAGGTTTTAATAAGACTAATCATTCTTAATTCAGCTAATGTACAGTTTCCAAAGTATTCTGTATAGCTACTGAAGAAGGTAACTGAAATAAAACTGGATTTGTGCACAGATTTCAAAGTTTTCAGCCTTTTTCTCCTCTTAACTAAAATATTTATCACAATTTACCAAAATCCACGTTCCTCATGAATGTCTCAGTCTTTTCCAAGCAATACACTATTAGAAAAGGCTTTAAAAACTTGAAAGTATTTCAAACATGCGAAGAATCCTGATCCCAATTAAGTAACTCCTGCCTGAGTTCACTGATGCTTAGTTTTATTCTCTGGATTTAGTTACAAGGAAGGAACCATCTCGAATAAAGTTAACTCTAATTAAATATACCACAATCAGCAAAGCTGCCCTGCACTGAGGCTATCCCATTCATTTAATGCAGTTAGTATGTAAGACAAGTAAAGAATGTATAGCAAGTCTTCCAGTCTTGTAGGTGACTGCTGGTTACTCAGGCAGCAGTTTAAGTTTTAACAGTATCTTTTTTTACACGAGTCATATATTTTCCTCCATATGGACAAACACAGAAAATACTTACTTTATGAGACCCTATGTCCAGGGAGGCTGTGTCAAATTGTCAAANAAGGTAAAGCAGGCCTAAAAGCAAAAGAACAGGGATAAACATAAGCAGTAAGTGAGGATTGTCTTCATGAGGTGGACCTGGATGCTGTGCCAAAAAGGGGTCAAGGGAATGCGCAGCCCAAAACTGGAAGAAGCATTAGGAGCAATGACACTGCAGGCGTAAAGAATCCCCTGTGCTTTTACTGGGCTCCAGCGTTCCCCAGAGTTTAGCATGTGACTTTCTCATTCCCTACGAATCATTTCCTGAAAAAACTTTTCAAGCATCTTAATTTGGCATGACTCAAGTTGCTGTGACAGCATCAGAGCACCAGAGAGAAGCTGGGGCTAGCAGTCCTGCCACCCTGCTCATGCCAGGTCATCTAGAGCAAGTAGTTCAGGATTACGTCCAGTTGGGCTTTGAGTGTCTCCAAGGATGGAGGCACCACAGCCTCTCTGGGCAAACTCTTCCAGTGTTTAACCACCCTCACAGTAAAAAACTCTTATGTTTAAACAAAATGTCTTGTATTTCAGTTTGCACCCACTACCTCTTGTGCTTCTTCCGCATTTCACGGGACATAAGCAGTTTCACTTAACTAACTTCATATATAGCATATTCATCACACTTTCCTTTACCGGGTAAAATTAAAGGACAAACCCAACAGCTTGTAGACTACAGATTCAGTCATGTCAAGGGAATGATCAGAGAGACAGCCAAGAAGCACTGCAGCAATGACAGCAGCTATCTGTACCAAGATCCATTGATACAGAAACTTTAGGCAGTACTTCAGCTAGCCACATACATGCCTAGCAAGTGAAGCAGAGAAAATATAAGCAGAAAAGATAACAATTATCTGCCCAAGTTGTCCCAAACACTGTTTAGCCATGGTAAACATGATATCATACATTGCACAGAATGATGTAGGAATTTCAGTGTTTCAGAACAAGGTACTCACCAGGTACTTATACCCTCCATACCAGAAATATATGGTAGTAGCCTATCCAATGTAAAGAGCACTAATACCTCAAGAGAAATGACTAATTTGGTTCAGAGTCCTTGGAACACATACCACAGCTGTCACGTTTACTACTTCCTAAGCAAAAGTGTAAAGCTAATACCTACCAAAAGCAATATTTAATCAATAAATATGAAGTGATATAATTAGAAATAGTCACCTTTTCACTTACACAAATATGTTCACATAACCTGTGCTAGCTTAAAACACAGAAACCAGTAACAACAAAATAGTATTTGCACATTGTTATGGCTGAACAGCCAAGGTATGAAATCTTCTACCATATGAAAGTACTTGAGTTTCGGAGTAGTGCTAACTGGCCAGTAGATGACACAGCAATATGCTGTAGGCTGACAATTACCTTTCATTGGGCAATGAACAGATGTTTAGCATTTCATATGCTTTCATCTGGACACTGCTACTGAGCAGTGTCACTGTAAATTGAAGAGAGTTTAACACTTACCTGGGTTACAACTAAGATCTTTAAGTGGTAAGAGATACTGCTCTAAACCATTAGTAGTACTAAATCACTCAGGCTGGCAACAGCAGGAAGAACTCAGACTAACTATGATTTGGCTCATTAACGAAGATTTTGGTGAAGGAACTTCAACAGAAAGACATACAGAGGCAAAGTAATGCCAGGAGTAGGGTGAAGTGCAATATTTACATGAATTCAGCAAATTGTGTTTGGTGGTTTTGTTGTTGTTTTGGAGAATCATTATTAGAAATTTGCAAGGAGAGACGTTGTTTATCAAACTCGTTTTACATGGGAAGGCTCCGTAGCAAAGAGTGTCTGGGAAGGCATACGCCACATGCAAGGGAAAAGCTGATGACAGGGACTCTTCCAGGAATGGAAATGCTATTCCTGTCTGTGTGGCTGTGACTGATGACAACTGGACTCACAGAAGCTCAGGACGTGTGTTCTGGGGGTTTCCGTCTATGTATAACCAGCAGGTGAGCAGCTCGTTTGTCTTCTCTTGCTGAGGTGTGGGAGCTCTGAAGCCCCTAACATAAATTGCTGCTGGGAGAGGGTCCCTTGCTGCGTAAACACAGTTTCTTAATGTTCTTGTGAATAATTGAGCCTAGAGTTACTTTCTAACTCACTACAAATTCTTAGCATACACGAATTACTTCTATTTGTCATTTAAGTCTTAGTGACACTTAATTAAGTCTTTTGATGTTTGAGCATTATTAATCTTCTTCCATTGTTGAGGAACACAGCAGAATCAAAAATCCACCCTATATCTAACCCTGCTTCTGCTACAAAGTTTTCTCCCTAAACCACAAAGACACAAGATGTGCTATTCCCTAGCTAATCCTTATAGTTATTTTTTCACACTCCTTTCGTGGCCAAGAGAAAGCTGTGTTGCAAGAATATAGCCTTCCCAAGGTTAAAAGAGGTGATCTGCCTACAATGACTCTGTTTGCAGAGACAAGTAGAACTACATGAAGCTCAGTACTTTTCAACCATACTATATATTCTGATAGCTTAGGTCATGAAAGGCTTTGCTGTCCTTAAATGCCAGAGAGTCTTATGTTCCGGGCATGGACAGTCGCTCCAGCCTCTCTGGCTGGTAAAGGAAGCAAAACTATCATGGGCTAATTGTGCAGGCCTTCGAGATTAGTTCTGACCTCTTACTTTATTCAATAATTATATCTCAGATCTTTGAATCCAGTGGGTGCTTTATACTGCATTGTATTTCTTCAGAGATGAATGACCCCCAAAACAGGGATAGACAGACTCTTCTAACCTTATTGATCTTTCCTGCATGCTACACAAGAAATGTTGGGGGTTTTTTGTTTTGTTTTGTTTTGTTTTAAATAATGAAACATCTTGTGTCTTTTCCAGACCTGTTTCCTCTTCGCTTTTACTCTCCAATTCAACAAAAGCCTTTGGCACAGACAGATGAGTACATTGTTTTCTCTTAAAGCCTAACTTCTTGACATCTGAGATGTGCCTCCTTCCTGTCTCATTGTAGGTTCAGAGGAGCACATAAGGTCAAAATCAACTCTATTTACACTTCATTTCCCAATAGGAAAAAAAAATCCTTTTCTGAACCACAAAGATAAAGTGTATATGCTGTTCACTGGCTCATGCTTCATTTTATTTTTCATCCTACTCTTGGTTTTAGATTTGTATTCTTTGAGAGCCTTGTGCTCTCCTAGATTTAGTTTAGCTATCTGTCTGACCTATGGCCGACAGTGGTGAAGAACATTTTAAAACTTGATAAGTAAATGTGAATTAATGTATTTTTAGGGGATGAGACTTCATTAGCCTACTTCCTTAATTCATAATAATTAAAGAAATGACATAAGAGGATTTTGTGGCACATGCTACTCTGATCTGGCCAGTGTCCCTGAGATCCACATAAATCACAAAGCTACCATGAGCAAAACATGTTCCCTGACATGAGGGAAGCAAAACCTCTCCTCCAAAAGAGAGGTCCATCCTGTTGTCTGCTCTCACTTGGTATTTAGATTCAGATCCTCAGTATCTCTGGGTTTGTTTTTTTTTTTTTGTTTGTTTGTTTTGTTTGTTTGTTTGGTTGGTTTTTTTTATCACACTGTGAATGCAACGTGTTTCATTTTCTTTGTAAGTCACTATCTCAGGATGCTCTGAGAGTAGCAGCCAGAAAAAAGAACCCCCTCTTCTCTCCCTCGCTGAAAAAGATACCCCAGCAACACATCACCTCTTTGCAATCATCACTCTGATCAAATAAGCATGCTGAAAAATATTTCTTCCATTGTTTCTATCTGCAGGCAAGCACAAAGCTTTGCCTTTTAGAGAACTGCAAAGCAGCCATGTGAGTACTTGGTGCTAGGTGCAGAGACCTGCCGATCACCCACTTAGAGGATGGTCCTGAAGGTGCATGTCCTAAGCATAAGAACCGGCAATCCTGAGGAGCAGGAATAGCTCTGTTGATTAGAGAACTACTCTAAATGCTGATGGTCTGTTGCTACTGCAAAGACCGAGTTAATTTGAGGTCTGGTTACCTACGGTTATAGAAACCCTGGCTTGAACTTTACACTGAAATATTGAAAAACCTGCTGGGAGTCACTTGGACTTCTGGCATATAGCTATTCCTTTGTCGTAACTAGGGATCTGAATGGGTCCAGGACTGCTGGTAAATGACAAGCGTGAGAGGAAAAACCCCTTCCCACATCATTGCATCAGTTAAAACAAATAGCACACCTCTCTGTTTTTGCATTTCACTTCATTGCTTCATTGCAACATAAACTCAGGTTAAGGAGGTCCTTTCATTTATAATACCTACTTTGGGGTTCTCATATTGTGGAAAAATAAAACCCTTGGGTTAAGGTTTATAGTCTGAATTTTGGCCCCTGCTCTGTTGGCACAAAGCTCTTGAAAAAATAGCAAGTCATCTGCAGGCTCCCTAAACTTAGAATTTTTGTTAACAGTGGTTAGGGCATTTTGCAGAGCAATGCAATATTTTAGTTGTAAACTTTCTTAAAGCAGGTAGGAAAAGCACTCAAGGTTTTCAATGAAAATGAAATGCATAAGGTACAAGAATACAAATTATTATTGCTTTCTTGCATGCAAGTGATATCACTAGTGTCATTCCTCCATGGATCGTGGAAGTATGTTATAGGCATAAGAGAACTGGGCTCTGATACACCGAATGAGCTAAATTATGTCTAAAGTAACTTGTATAGCCCCAGTGGCTGCAGCATCTGAGCTCCTAAAAATATTTATTCCTACTGTATCAAGCCTGTGGCAGGTGAGTAATATTAAGTTCTTTAATAATAAGGAAATTGAGGCAGAGTGAAATTGGTCACCTTCTGTCAGACAACTGTGTTGTGAACCCGCTGCTAGTTTCCAATCCACTTAGTCTGTATTTCTATTGCTGTCTAAAAAAATACTATTTTCCATGTAGAGCTAAAAATGAGAGTAAATGTTCTTATAGAACATCTGTAGTTCAGTTACCCTGCACTTCTATTGTAAGACTAAAAAGTTGAACTAAGACTTGGAAATATGAAATGTTCCTTTACAGGGAAAGCCCACACCCAAAGGAAATAACACTACATATTTTGTAGTAATCTTTGACTCTGAAGTTATAATCATAACATTCAATAAAAGCATCTTTCGTAATCAAAAAGTCCCAAACACTTGTGCAGGTCTTTTCCACAGAGCTGAAGATGATTCAAAACACATGGAAAAGTCTTTCCATAGACTCATACTAAAATAAAGGTGGCGTTTTGGAAACCAGTTAGATCTAAACAAAACAAGACCCAAATATTGACTTGCCTTTGGAATTCCCTTATTTGCATCTGTGGAGCAGCTAGTAAGAGGATCCTAAATAAATAGTGAGTCATGGAGTCACTGCAACATTAAATGCTTACCTTAATTATAAGCCATTTCTTTGAAACAGTTGCTTCTCTCTATGATTTGAATATCTGTAAGTGATATCTCACTATCACTTGAGAAAAAACAGGTGATTTCAAATGATTGCATGTTCACAGTGACGTTAGCTTGGGCTTGCAACCCATGTTGAGAACCATCTATACTGCATGACAGGCTTTACCTTGGGCTGCAGTCTCCCTGGATTAACTTTGTGAAATCATTAAGTGAGGAACACTCAGGACTGAGACTCACCAGTGATTTGAGATGGACAGGCCAAGCAGTTGCTACCTCCAGCTATCTATCTACCCATTTATTTTCCAAAGGCTGGGGCTGAAGCTGCTTCTGAGCAATGACAGTCTTTGCATATTAAGACACATGGAAATTGGTGCTGTTTGTTACATGCAGAGCAGTAAATCACCAGAGTTCATGAGGAGCTACACGTACTTTCATCTGACCCTGGTGCACAGTGGAAAGGAAGGTGTGGTGGTCAGGTCACATTCAGTAAACAGTGAAGCAGCAAACACTTCAACTGTCAGTTACCTCCTTCAGATTTAGGATGGGAAGAAAGAAAATATTTTGATGTTGTACCAGGTCTACTCACTGACATGACAACTTGGAACTACTAGCAGTTGCTTTAAGCCTCTACACAGACACTAACCTTGTTGTTAAAGAAACATAGTGGCCTGAAGCAGCTTCTTCTCATGGCCCTAATGAAAAGTAGCAGCACATTAAGTTAGCACAGAGATACACCTGCATACTACCCCACAGTCTTTAAACAGAATTTAAATAGCCATGCATGAGGAACCATGCAGCAAAGAAGGAAAGATGCTGTCCTTGGACCAAGCAGTTCTACTGGCAGTAATCATGTGGTTCTAAGACCAGAATTGCCTACACAAACCAGATCTCAAATGAATTTTTTATAGAAGTCGTCAATCAATCAACTCTCAGTCTTTGGTTCCTAAGATCACATAAGATCTCCCCATGTAAGATTCCCTTGAGGACTCTGGGGAAAACATTCCCTTAGAAAAGATGGGGAATTATTGATTGGTGAAAGGGCAATGACTTAGCAGTTAAAAGCAGTGGTGATTTCTCAATGTTATTGCTACCCATGTTATTGTGATGCAAATAGCTTATACCAAACATTAAGAGTGCTGAGAAGAGACTTATTTTTGTTTAGTAAGTACTGGAAGTTCCTATTAGAGGCCAAAGTACATGGCCTTGTCTACAAGGGTGGGGACATCATGGGTTACAGGAGCCAGTATCACCATCTCACTTGAATGAATCATGGGTGTGTCTGGACTTGTTCTTTTTTGCTGATTTATAGAGATCTGCTGCACTACACTCACTGGACCACTGTTCTGGGGTACACACTGGGCTCTTAAATGCTTTTGGGATGCTGCAGGTCTGTTGCTATTTTTCCTAAGGACAGATTCTTTATGGGACACAGGATCTCACAAGCCAGCTACCTTCTCAAGTTCCTTCTCAGGTTCCTTCTCAGGTAACTTCTCAGGTTACCACTGGCTCTTCTGGATTTGCCAGTAGTTTCCATACACTCATCCTTTGGCATCACATTTCTGGATGAGGCACAAGGAAGGCAATTGACTCACAGGTGATCATGGTGGGGCATCTTTGCGATAGGATGAGTCTTGCAACTCATTTTTACAATTCATAAATTAGTAAAAATAATGCCACAGAGACCTATACAAAATAAAACATTACTTCTTTCCACAAGCATCATTAGACCAGCTGGTACAATTAGGAAAGATGGACAAGTTTCAGGCACATAACAACCTTTTCCTGCATAGAGATATATGATTTCATCTCAGAAGAAATTTATACCTACAATGGCAATCTGCTGGTTTACAGGAAGGTTCCTGACGGAGTTGGGATTNAGCAATAAATTATGATTTGCAAAATAAGTCAATGGTTAAGTTCAGATAGGCTTTTCAGACAAATGCTTTTGCAATAAATCTTGAGTTTTACCATTGACTCCCACAGAAGTAGAACTGGATTCGGTGGTGTTGATCTCCATCCTAATGATGTAATGGTGAGTTTTTTCAGTTGTGGGGTTGGAAAGGGCAGCAGTAATGCAGTAATGTCTTTGTATCTGTTAGATCCTCTTCAGCAGAGGCAGCTATCATTTATAAATTCCTATGAACTATCCCGGGTCAAACAGGAGACAGTCTGTTCTTCCAAGAGGTGCCTAGTACCGGAAGTGCCTGGGCTAGCTGAGGTCTGAGACTCCATGATGGGTTTTGTCATGTTCTGGCACTAAACCCCTTATTTTCTTTACTTTCCAACTACTTTTCATTGCAGGACATAATGTTAGCTCATCTCACAGGAATCTGTTTACTGTTTCCACTATTCCAAGCCTCTTTCCTGGTTAGTTTTCAACTTGGAAATTATGTTTTTCCACACAGACACATTTTTTTTCAACTACAGTTCCAATGAGATACTTTCTTTTTTCCACTTTTTGTCTTACTCTGGTAAGTAACATTACTACTCACTGAAGAATTGGCTGGTCTACAGCTGTGTTTCTCAGTATGGATGAAGGTTTTCTCAAGTTAAGAGACTGTCATCTTTGCTGGATGCTGACCAGTAATATCTCATTGTAGTAAAAGCAGTGAAAATAAGCCAGGGGGTCTTGATAGGGTTCGGACATTACTTTTCACTAGCTTGGGTCTGTGGGAACATAGTATTAGCTCACAATCTGGTTTTATTTCCTCTTTTTTCCTTTTTCCATCTTGTTTTCTCTCCTTTTTCCTCCTGATTTTCTATCTTAGGTTCTTCCCCCCCCCGCCCAATCTTATTTTGCATGCATCATGGGCTACAGCCAGGATAGGGAATTTGATTATGTGGAAAACTTCTGACAAAGCAGCACATCTAGTGTGGAAGATGTGTAGATTTTTCTTCCACTCTTCTACCACATTCTTTTCAAACATCTTCAAACTATATCATATTTCAGGGCTTGAACCTTCTAAACAAATGCACCAAATTGACAGGATTCTCTGTCTTGCCTCTCTCCTTTCCAGTCCATGGTGGTTATATCAAGGCTAACGAGCCTGTGTGCATTAGAGGTATCAGTTTCCATAGGAAGCTCATATTTGCTAGCATTACTGCTTCCTGCTTTAAGTCAAATAGATAGGATACTGTGGTTACAGCTGGGGCATTGAAGGAGGAGGATCTTGAAATAACAAAGAAATTGTTGTTTCAGAATGAAGAGTTGCCATAATCTGCAAGACCTTTTCTTGGGAGTCCTTTTAATGCCTAAGACCAAACTCTAAAAGGTTGTATATGGCTGAAGCAAGAAAGAAGAGAGAATTCAAGAGCCAGATCTGCTGTCTGTGCAAACAAAATGCTCAGTACCTTTGGGGGAAGCCCTGGTAGACATCTTCATTGCTGTGCCATGTTGACGATGTATCATCACGCTAGTGTAACCGTGATGGAGTAGGGAAGTGGAACCACGCCCCACATTACCAGAACAGCTCAAGGTTAAATGTGACATAAACCCTAGCAGCCAACAGGAAAGGTTCTGCTGGTGTGTTGCACAGTAGCAGCTGGAAGACGGTTTTATTACTTCTGGCTCTTACTCTAAACCTGGCTTGTTTAAGATCTGAGTGTTTCTCCTTCAGTAGTAAAATATTTTAAATCATAATACAGTTTCAAATAGAGCACATATTATGTCACACTGTAATAAACAATCTTCACTTTCACTTGGGAAGATCAAAACTTAAAAACTGTTTCATAATATGCAAACACTTCAGATTTATTTAACATCTTATGCTTGCCTTGGTTGTATGAATTTTCTACTTTCTAAATATCACCTACTTTCTAAATCTATAAACTCAGCTAAACTGAATAGTCAGGGAAGAGCAAATTGGGAGGGTTCTGTGGGGTAATTTTTCCTGTTCTGAGAACGTAAATTGAATTGTGCATTCCAAATGGATGAGGAAGATTCTTTGCCAAAAGTTTCGGTGTTTTTTTTTTTAATAAAAATAATTACAATGAGAGATGTGCCATTTTAGGACAGGTTGTTATATGCAACCAACTGTATCTATCTGTATGTAACCAACTCTAAACAACTGTATCTATATCTGTATGTATGGATTGCATATACGCCTGTTTACAAACAAGGAAATAGGAATTATTTATTCAAGAAATAAATTTAAATATCAAGTCCTGCCTTGTTGCCTTCACAGGATGCACAGAAGTGTGACGAGAGCTAGAGCGAGTGCCCTGCATAGTTTCTGCTGGAATGGAGTTAGAACTGCCCTGTACTTCAGACCCTGCATTGCTGAGAGCAGACAGCCTGGGGGTTCAACTCATGCTCTGTGTCTGATCCTGCGCTTCATACAGACATTTTCCTAAGGGACAGCGAAGACAGATGGTGGAATGAAAACTCTGATGTTCTGGAAGGAGAAGATACATAGCAGTCTGACACCATGGCAGGCACAGATGAAACAGATGATGCAAAGTCAATTCAAGGCAGTAGGAATCTCAAAAGGGGAAATACTCCTCTCCTCAGTGGCAGAAGGAGTGGAGAACTGTTTGTGTACTTTTCTCTTGGACCCAGCTGGAAGTGCCCAGTTCTCATCAGCACTTAAGGATAAAGATTGCTTGCTGCTTGCAGTTGAGGTGACATTTGACTTAAATCCACTCATCAGTTGCTTCTCCTTCTGCAGCTTTAATGTCTAGTTTCTTAGCACGTCTCTTCTTCCTTCAGATTTACTGTCTTGTGCTCAGAATAATTAAGCTACACTCTGATAAATGGCTGGTTGTTTTACATTTTGTATAGCAAGGCATTCATTTGGTTTATACTGACTTTCATTTCCTTGGACTGCCATTTATTTAAATAAAGTTCTGTATCTTTACTTAAACATAAAATGCATTAATCAGTGATGTCATGGCTTAAGTTCTACTTTATTACACTCAGTTGGCGCTGGTGAAATCACATGGTTATATTGATCTGAGCTCAAATCAGGGTTCAGTTCTGACCTTCGATAAACTCATACAGAGTTCCTGCTGATTACAATGGGAGCCAAAGCATATGTAGCCAAGGCTCAGCATTTGGCCTTCGGTCAGAATATGCATTAGTTTTTGCTTTTCTCTAGATGTATAGGATATGACAAGAACACTGAGTGTTTTAAACTTGCTTTTCTTTTATTTTTCTTGTTTAAAGTGAGGTGTTTGTTCCTGTCATCCAACCCCAAGGGAAAGTCACAAAGCTAACTTCTAACTTTGCCAACTGGAGTTCTCCAAACTTGCCAGTACTTTTGCATCAATGATGAGAGCAGGTCACGTCACCCTGTTGACTCAAAGATATGCCTTTCCAGCGTGGCCCGGGGAATGAAACAGGTGACCCTGTCTGTCTCTTTCACAAGCAGAAGTATTACGTTTGTTCTTATTGGAAATTCCCCCTAGCCAGGCACCTCGTGAAAAATGGTGTTTTAGCTGTTTAGATGGCAACTAGCTATATTTATACAGGAACAGTTAAACTAATTTAGCAATAACATATTTAAAACCACCATCTTGCTCAATGAGGAAAAGCTGAAAACAGCCAAAAGTAATCTTAGTTTGAACGGCCTCAACAGAACCGGCCAAATATTTTTAGCATTTATGTTAGCGTCATTCCAACAGAGTGAAAAAGTTGAAGGCGAGACAGGGTTTTCTCATTCTGTTTCCATTCAAAGCCAGAGCAAAAAACTTCCTGCACCAGGAGCTTGCAGTGTTTGAATATAAAAATAGGAAAAGTTTTAGTGGAAAAGAAGTATTACTACACTGTTTCTGAGACAAAAACATTAGCAAAGAAAGAAGAATGATTTGCTCAAAGTTTGTGGTGTTCTGAGGAACTGCACTCACTGCTCCTGGACCAGGCACTGGAGTATTTTTCCACTCCATTTTGCTCTTTGGGGTAATATTTAACAATGTGCGTGGTAGAGTATAAATACACATAATAACAAAACAAAGCAGTTCAGATCAGCTGGTGGTTTATGCCTACGGATAGTGTCTCTACGTGTCCCACAATGCAGGTGAAAAAGGCTGTCCAGAAGAATAACCTGGATCAAACTTTTAGGCAGTTCTAGAAGTTGAATTGGGGCAGACATGGGGAAGAGGGGCATCAATTTTGCTAACAAAAAGAGACTATCAGGGTTTAGATGAAGTTATGACAGCCTTGCTCACCTGACCACAGCTACTGCTGGGGTGAAAGCATCACAGAATAGTTCTATTTAAAATACCCTGATGCTTGTGACAGAGACCATGTTATGGTGATAAAACAGATGTGCATTTCTGAAGCCACTTTTTACAGTTCACTAGGAATTTTGAAGGCTCTTGTACTGAATTTGGCAGTGTGCTTCTGATGTTAGAATAGGCTTTTCCTGCAGCAACCTGGGAGCTAAGTTTTGGAATAGGCTGAATTTCAAAAAACCTTAGGGAATATTGAATTTGAAAGAATGTTGATGCCTACACACACCTCCAAGTACTTAGATATGCAAGTACAAGACATACATGCATATAAAGTAGGAAAAAAGGATTGTAAGACAATATTCATTTAAGGTGGTAGGACTGGAAGAGTCTTCCTTTTATGTACAGAGAAAGAATTTTTTTTCTGAATTTTTAAGAAGTTTTGTGGGGTTGCTTTTTTTTTTTGCTTTTTTTTTTTTTTTTTTTTTTTTTTTTTTTAGTCTTGGGGCACTTCATGTACACAGGCACTACCAAAGTGATGGATAGGTAGCTATGGCTGCATAGCTTCAGGCAAAATTTTCATTTTATTTGGGCAGGATAATTTTCCTCATTTTCCTCTGAAAGCATTTTAAATGATTCTCCTTTATAAGATTTGCTTGTTTAAGTTTGAAAGTGGAAGAAAAAAAAAATCAGTAATTGGAGAAATGTAGTTTTTGAGGCTGATAGAACAATATAAAATAACAGTTTCAAATGAAAGCTTGATGGTAAGCTTGCAAACAGATCCATAGACATACTGACTGTTGAGCGACTGATGACACAAGCAGCTTAACTAAAGTAATGAGAGAAAACACCACCTTTATTAGGATAGACTGTGTGAAAAGCTGACATAAGGCTCCTCTGCCTGACTGCCACAGTCATTCTGTTTAAAAGAATGTAAAGATCAAGAAAGTCTGTTCTGTGTCAAGTAACGGAGGAATACCTGAATAGGTGAAAATTCTTGAGACAAAGGTGACTTTCAGATTTTACATGCTTAGGAGTGTGGCAAAAGTACTGGGCACCCAGAGAACAAAATCTCACACAAAATTTTGTCAAAATGTTGGATACAAAATGTGTATTTATTAATAACTTGCTATTCTCTTTTTGCTCCTTTCTCCTCTTTTTATTGTCTTTCTCTCTTTTAAAAAAAATAATCATCTTGATCTTTCTGTTGAGTCAATTATTTCACATTTGTTTGATGTATCAGAATATTCTGAAACATTACATTACATAAATCTTTCTCACACTAGAGTGACAATTCAAATATTCATGTAGTTGCAGACCACTTATTCCTGGTATATTCTTATATTGTAGAATATTAGGGCTGATTCTGTCTCACTTAGTGTATAAGCATTCAAAAAGTCCACTGCTGAAATGGAAGCTCTTCTAAGTATCTTGGCCCATGCAAATGCCAAGTTGTTTCGATGTATTTGAAAGACAAAGTCCAGCATGTTTGTCTTGCAATACTCAGCTGAGGGCTTTAAAAACAGAGATTTAAAAATGAAAGCTCAAAATATTAGAAAAAGGTATAAGTTGCAGCTGTTTTATGGAAACTTTCCTGAATTTCTTTTAGGAGACAATTGTGTGTAAATACTGCTTAAAAACATCAAAATCACTTTTTGTTCAATGGTGTGAAACCAAAAATACACACCTACTTCTTCAGTTTTTAGCTCACGCCTTGAAAAAGCTAAGTTTTCAGAGACACATACAGAAAGAAAGGTCTCATTACTTAACAAGGTCTGTTTCTTCAACTTTTTTTTTTTCTACTGTAAATATTTTAAATGTAAGAACAGCCAGCATTTTTAACTTTGTCCTTCTTTCATCGAACTGATGTGGGAGGAAACAAAACACCTGACAGAAGCCAACAACCTCTTGTCAGATGGCGTGCTGATGAGGATGGTAGAAATATCTACCCTGAGTTCAGGGGTCAGAGTTAGACTTTGTAGCAATAAGCACAAAGAAAGAACTGAAAAAAAAAAGAATTATTTTCCTTTCTTGACTTCCTTTCTGAAACTTAGTACTCTTTCTACAAAAGGCCCTTTAGATTTGCAGATATTTGGGATTGAGGAAGAGGTGTTCAATTTCACTGTTGGCTCCTTCCAGCCAAAGCTACAATTCAGCAAGCTTTCACCAGCATGCAGAAGAAGAGCTGTCAATCAGCAGTTAAATACTGACATGAATAGTGTCTTTGTAAATATTTCTGTTGTGTCTTTGAAAGCACACAAGCCAAAACAAAACATCTTTTGATAGTGTGTGAAAAACAAAACTGAAATGCTTCAACAGCCCTTCGCAGCTAGAAAGCTTGCCATATAAACTCTTTAAAATTGAATGCTCTTTGTCAGGTGGAAGAAAGCTTGTGTTCTGAGATTTGACCATCAGGCAGCACAACAGTGCAGCTGTGTGCCTTAGAAAAGCATTTCTTAGCTGTATGAGATGGTTGGTTGCATTTTTATTCACAGCCATGAAGCATTTGCAATCGTCATTGTATTACTCTTGAGTGAGTTTCCCTTTTAAAGGCATTGGCAAGACACTGAGCACTTTCCAGATCTTCAGTCAGATCTGATATATTGTAAGTTCTGCCAAATAAATCTCCAAGTTGAGTGATTTCCTGACCTGGAAGAATCAGGATTTGAGTTTGTGTTGTTTTCTTTTTTAAAATCCTGATTGCACTTGGTGTCACAGGCTCAGAGATGGTCTTTTTCTGTGTAATGTCCCAATTCAATTAAGTCATGTAAGCATATCTCTGACTTTAAATACAGGGGTGATTTGAACTATTCATAGATTTAAAGAGAGAAAAACAAATTGCTGAAATGCTGACCAGCTTCTGAGACGTGTTGCTTGTCCTCCACTAGTGGCTCCACTCACTGAGGCTCCTACTCCTGCAGTAAAGTCTTTCTGAACGTGAAGTGATGGAGGCAAAGAAAGAGAAAGAGGTTTTTTAAGAAGCAGTAGGAAAAGAAAATATTTTTCATACATATAAGTTACTAATAATCTACATAGGATAGTCTCAATGACGTGCATTGTGGAAAACACTGCAGGTGGTGACTAACTAAAGAGCAGTGGGACAGAAGTGGAGCAGTTATCTTGAGTTGCACAATCACACTTGCAAAATTGAGTATTCAGACGTGTTTGGATTAAAGGGCACGTTGGCTAAAGATGCCAATTTATCTGCTGCTTTTATTGTAACTTGCCTTGGATTTTAACTTCCATGAGAGATGGAAGGACAGTTGTTAGTACCTCATCCAATATCTAGCAAACTCAAGTGCAACACCACTGCTCTCAGTCTGCTCAGAAGTGTCTGGGAGTCCAAATTCACTCATGAAAATTCAACCCAAGACTTTGTGTCCTAGGTCCTGTGTTAGTGGGAAAGTTGGGGGGTTTTACAGGATAAACTGCTTTGTGCTCATATACAACAATTTTGGGTGTTTTTAGTCATCTGGCATCTTTTGCTACCAGCTAATCTCCTTTGGAAGGGCATACGTCTATTCTAGAATTGTTAAGTTTTCAGGAAAATAATTTGCGGCAGTTACCTAAAGTTAGGCCAACAGTTTGCCTTGGGACAATCATCCCATTGCTACATCATTCTGCACAGATTTACAGCTGAATTAAGCTGTGTCTTTTATCTGTAGGTCTTCCAAGGTCAGTTCAACTGACTGTAACCTTCCACTTAGATTTTAAAATTCAACTAGCCCCAGTGAAATTCCAGTTTATGTACATTCAACAACGTTCTCTTTATAGTAGTCCTGTTGCCTACTTCCAGGTGCACTTGGTAGAAAGGTTTGTGATTCTTTGGTCACTGGGAAAAGAAAGAAATTCTCTGAAATGCCAAGACCTAGCAGCACTGGAAATGCAGGAGATATAGATGAAACTCCTGTATCTTTGACAAATGGTGAATGCAGAAGGTATCTAAGTAACTGCAGGTGCCAAAGAGGGATCTCTTCCCCAAATAGAAAGAGATTCTTCCAGGTAGATTCCTTTTCAGCATCTCAATCTTCATTTAGAAAGAGGATCTGGAAATTTAAGATAAAAATGTGAATCTTTAGGTGGAGAACTAACCTGCACCTTCTGCTGAGGGGAATACTGCTAGCTAGAATGTAGGCTGGGGTAAACCTCCTTAAAATTATGAGGTATAACCCATGTTCTTAATTTAAAGCATGTCAACACAAGATTACTCAAACAGAAGGAAACAAATGTAAACTTCCAAGGCAGAAATAATTTCTAAATAATGCCTGAGCTGAGAATAGATGCATGTGGATAGACGTAGGGATACATACAGAAACATCTAGCACCCAAAGGGAAGCCTAAAAGTGTAGGGGTTTGGCTCACGTTCTGTGGAGCTGCGTGGGATGGTGTTTCCCGTGGCTCTCACCTTGGCACCAGGGATCCTTCCAGCCAGTCCTCACTAACATAGTAAAAGTGGAGGCTTGGAATGGAAGGCAGAAAATATCTGAATAGATCTTGTTATTTGTCCGGGTGTCATATCCTTATTGTAGTCATTAATATCTATCCTTGAGTTTTGAATTTGCAGTCAGTGCTTATAGCAAAATGCTTTTTGTCTAGATCTTCATCTGGATGTGTAGTTATTTTGTTCGCTGAAGTCAATGAAGTAACAGTGACCTAAATCACCTGAGCCTTAATCCTGCCTGTGGATGGAAGCCCTGTCTCTTGGTGTTTCTCTTGCATGCTTTGCAGTAGCAGAAGAATATCATTAGAGAGAAGTGACATTTCAGTTTTGTTTTGCTTTTTTTTGTTGGTGGTGGTTTTGTGGGGTTTTGTTTTGTTTGTTTGTTTTTTTCCTTCATTTTTTAGTTTATTTATGAATTAGTTAAAAGCTACCAAAGGTGATACTCCCGTTGAAAACCTAGTGGATGATTACTGAATATCAGAAGATCATTTGGGCTATGCATATATTGACAAGTAGGGTAACACTGTAGGAGCGGATCTGTACAGTAAAACAATTGGTGTTGCGGACTGGGTATTCCACAATATATTGAAATATGTTGAAATCCTACTGAAATGCAGTAGGTTTTACTTCAGACTGGTTCTAGTCTGACCTGTGAACGGAAAACTCATTAGTGTTGGAGCACTGCAGGGGCAAATCTTCAGCAATAGTGTTATCTGCAGGTAATTCAGATAATATGGTTCAAGACCTCTCAGCAACGTGGTATGTGGGAAAAATTAGGAGGTTTGTTTCAAAGTTGTGCTCTTAGTCTCACCTGAAAAGTAGTGTAGAAGCATGGTTTTTCTCTCCATCCTGCAGATAGGTCATCAGTTACACATTCTGCAATAAGTGTACAGTCTGGGTATGTGCACAGTCAGTTTTGTGAGTTCTTCCCGTGTTAAAAGTCTTCCTACTGGATTGGAGGTAAGCTTGCTTGCAAAAGGATTATTTCTGAGCTGAAGTAAAACATGTCTGGTGTATAGCATGTAACTACAGCACTGTTTACACTCTTCTGAGCCTTGCCAGAGGACAGCTGTTTCTTATTTTTCAAGTGTAGTAAAAAGGAGACAGACCCAGCAGGAAAACTCAGACAGGGGGTGGTAATGGCTTAGAATTTGCATTCCCTTCTTCGAGCAAGGTGTTTGACTCAAAGAACTTGAAACTGGACCTGTGTAAACTCCCTGAGGCAATAGAGACGCAAATGCCAAACTGATTTCAACAACCAAAGATCTGACCAAAACATTTTTACCTGGAAATTATCAAGATAAAAGCCTCACTACTGAAGTTTTAAACCACTTGAGTCATATACTTTCATTTTTGGTGAGCCCAAATGACCAATGACACTTTATTTTTCACAAAGTAATAACTCCACAGATCAGAGGACAAACAATCAGAGACTGATTTGGAGTCATTAAAGCAATTAATCAGTATACTTGTTTGATGATAATGCTTCCTGAAATAAGTCTGAAACCACAATTAGCACAGATATCGCAGCTGGTGAGAGCACTTTCCAGAGGGTAGCTGGAGGTGGCCCTGACAGCTGCTCTGAATTGTCATGTTGCACATTCCATGGTTTAAACAGTAATTTATTTTGCAATCTCTGCATCATCAGTTCTGGGGTGTTTGTCCGTAATGTTTAATGTTTAAAGAGGTCAATATTTAAAGAGATCTGTGACAGCAAATAAAACCTCTATGTTGCTTGGAAGTTAATATGTCACACACTCTGATGGTGATATAGAACAAGAACTGTCACTGACAGAGTGTCAGTGCCTCTATTAAGACAAGAAATTATGGTGCCAAGAGAACCACCAGTGAGAAAGACTATTTAAAACTTCTGATGCAGTTTCTGAGTATCTTAGTAAAGTTCACCGGAGCTTAAAGGAAAAACTCTATTTGTTAATCCTATTCAAGACATGCAAGGGGAAAAAAAAACAGTGTGAATAGTACAAAACAGGGTATATGGGATTTGCCAATGTGGAGAAACGAACGTCTCTGCTGCTTTGCCTCCTTCTCCAAGCCAGCGTGGGAAAAAACAGGCATGTGTATTGGCAGACTGTGGGATATGCTACTGCTCTCAGTAATGCCTGTAAAAGTTGCCACGATTTCTTCCTGCAGGATCAATGCTTTGAAGTAGCACAGTCATGCTTGGCGTTGAGGTTCCCAAAGTGACACTGGAATAACCAAAGTAGCCAATTTGTGGGTTGTGCTGCCCATGGGGGAAGATGATTGCAATAAAAGGTGGTACTACAGGCACCGAAATCAGTGTACATGACTGAATGGTAATAGAAGCAAAGAAGGAAAGGGCTGGTGGGATCTTTTCACATGCCGGTGACCTGGGGTTAGCAGGCTTTTCCTCTGCTAACCCTGCTGCTTCTGGTCACCCCCTCTGCCTGACAAGGCTTTCTGCAGCAAATGTCTCTGGCAGCAATGCTTGGAAGCCCAACCTGCCCTCCCTACCCTTCCATGCACAGTTCTGAGTGAGAAGAGGACTGCAAATGGGAAAAGACCTCTGAGCAAAATCTATAATTATCAGAATATCAAATATACTTTTGCTCCTGTTAACTTAAAACTTTTGGAAACAGGGTTATTTGATTAGTGAGAAGACTTCTGATTTTACAGCATACATTTTATATATATATATTCTTCTGACTTGGGTAAACTCACACCTGCAACACAAGGAAAATTATTCCACTGAATTGGAAAAGCACACCTTCAATCTAAAATTACTTTCACTGAAACATCAGGTTAAACATCAAGATGTAGTGTATTTGTTCTGCAAACACAAATTAACTCACCAAATAAGCATTCTTATATTTTTACTTTTTCTAATTTCTTAGGAGCTGTGACCATTTGTTACCAGATACTCTGAGCAGCTCAGATATTTCTGGGAGAGGGGAAGGTGTTTAAAAAATCCTGTCTCTTAACGAAGAAGGTTGGTGTTTCAAGCTGGAAAGATACTTCACTTCCTGAAAATCATATCTGATAATATCTTTCCTTAACAAGAAATATTTTTTTGTGCAAGGGGAGCACAAAATACAACTTAATACTTCTAAATAGCACTTTTAAAGAAATGGGGGAGGTGGTTTGTTTCCCTAACCTGATCCTTGTGAGTTAGGTCCTCCATAGTCCCAAAAGGCATGAATAGTTTCTTGTAAGAAGAAATGAGAAACAGAAACAAGACTTATACAACCTTCTGAATACTCAGGTCTGCGCTCTCTCCCTCTCTGCTCTTTCTGTCTCCAGACCTAAAAATGCTGTGAAGTCAAGGCAAACTGCCAAGAGTTTCACACCCAGTGCTGAACTGGCATAAAGTCAAAGGTTGCTAGTTGCATTTGGATGCCAAAACATTAGCACAGCTCTCACTATTGGCTCTTACACATCCTTTTTCAAAGCTAGATACTTTGCAGTTTCTGCCTCTTCTATAGGATTTCATTGCTTGCTTTTCCATGTTTTCCTCGAGCACTAATCTTGCTGCTAGTAAGAAAGCATCCTGCATATTAAAAGTTTCCTCTTCAGTGGTAGCTGTTGATGGAGATCCCTCTTCTGCAATGAGAAGCACATGCATCAAGTGTTGCATGGCCTGGATATGTCTGCAGTATCAGTTCAGTGCAGTTCAAGACTACTCTTTGGTCCGGACCTGCCAGTCAGCCACACTGCAACCCCCAAAGCCCCACTGAGAGGTTGCCTCAGCCTGAGCTCCACAGACCTGTTCAGAGGGGCGCAGCCTGCCCCTGCCCTTTCTTGGAGCCTCAAAATATGTCCAAACTTCCACTCAGAAATGGAGCATGATAAGTTTCAGTGCAATACTGCCCTGCCAGTGATATCCCAAGCCTGACCCTCATTAACACTATATGAATACACTCATTGACTAACCACCGCAATTTGAAAAGTCATGGGCTGCAATGTCTGAGGTCTGCCCTAGATCCCTGGTCTTTACCCCACAGTTAATGTCTACCCTCAGAGGGTACCACACTGCAGCAGCAGTAGAGTTGACCCATAACTTACACGCATGTTTTTAGGATATAGGCTTTTATTTACCACATACTCAGATAGACACCAATAGACAACTAGCAAATCACAAACTTCACTTTAAGCTCAGAAATGTATTCACACATTAGGTGCTCTGGGATCAGTCACCTGAGCCTATGAGCTCCCAGATCTGCTTAAAGCCCCTTGCCATTACAAACATGCATGTGTATCAAAGCATCTGACAAAATGGAAGATTGACATCGTTACAATATTTGATATTATAGCACTTTAAACCAAGGCTCTGTTCTCTGGGAAGAGTAAGGACTCCAGTCCCAGAAAACTCCACGTAACATTACTTCTTTGTGGATGTTGAAGTGGCTGGCAGAAGGAACCAATGCAACTGAGCAGACACCTTCTTGCACAAGGGCAGAGTTAACTCCAGCATGAAGGGAAACCAACAACAGCCTACAGGGAAGTATTTAATCTCTGTTCTTCTGTGCAGTTCTCAGCAACACAGTAAAAGGAACACACACTACAATTAATGATTTACATATTTATAACCTGATCCTCTTGACCTTTGTTAGCCAAAACACCTGAGTAAACTAATCTGTATGCTTAAATTTCTTGTAACAGCTGGGAATGTAGAAAATGCTTTTTTTTTTTTTAAAGTGGGCAGGAAGGATAATTGTTTTGGGTTTTTAAGGTAACACAAAGCAGGAATACAGAAATGGTAAGATGGAGTTTAACAATAAGACAAGAAGTGGTAACTGCTAAAAACAGAATGTAAAAAGCTATTTTGCTTGTGCAGTTGCACACTTCAATTTTGCGATGATAAGAAGTTGCTTGTTAATCTCATCCAAGCAACTGTTTCCTCATTTTACATCACAGCAAACAGCTGACTAGGTGAAAAAGGTTGATCAGTAATTTTGAGGATTATAGCTAAATCATTGCACTGGTTTCAAGTTAATGGTCATAAAAATTTCATACTACCTTTGTAGCAGTTCTTTGGACAGAGCACAGTATTTTGATTATTTCCAAGACTAGGATGGCAGGCACATCCTAAAGGAATATTTGAAAAATATATATGTACCCTTTTTGATAACTACCTCTTTTGGCTTCATCCATCCACTGAAATAAATTAAATCTGGAAGTAAATTTTATGCCTTTGAACAAGGGCAGGATTCCTTTTCTGAGTAAATGCCATTGAAGCTCTTACAGCTTGCAACTAATGTTTTGTCTTGAGTTGAGGCAGCCAGGGATGCTTGTCAATTTTGTAGTAACATGCAGCATAATGATAATTTAGAAGCCTATTTGTGTCAGACTAGCAAGGGAAGGTGATATGAAGAAGCAAAATTATCAGGAAGAAGAACGCATCTCTCGCTCTCAGGAACTCAATGCTCTGTTATTGCAAGTGAAGAAATTCCTGCCTACCTTTAGCATTCTGCTTTAGAGGCCAAAAGTGAATCAGGATCCATAAGCAGGATTCCTGTAGGTCTGCCTAATATCTGTAGTTGCCAGATGCAAAGCTTTTAACTGACTAAATCAATTTATGCTTCTGTACTTGAGTCAAATACGCTTGATTGTACACACCATGCTGATAAAAAATGGTGCTTAATCAGCATAAATGCATGCTTTGTGTGCGAGAGCACAGTGTTTCATTGGGAACAGATTGGAGAGCTTTAGCTGGAGAAAATGACTGTTGTTCAGGTCACCAGCAATCTGGAAGGTTGTTTTTGTGTGGATGTGTTAGGTACACATGCAACACTAGAAGGCAATGACCGTTGCATGATATTGCATCCATATGGCTGCAGAGGGAGTCAGAAAATTAATTGTTAGAGATGTTTTAAATGGAAATGGAAGGATGTTTGTTATTCCACCCTGAAAAATGTAAGAAGTAAACACTGGACTTGGGAACTTGCTCAACAATTGCTCAGAAGAAAAAAAGCATATCACCGCAAGTTCCTAAGTACAGATACAATGTTGATAAGTGTCTCTCCTGAAATTTTCATTATGATAATTTGTTATATTGAAGACAAATATCAAGTAGTAAAACAAACAAATAAACAAAAGCCTAATAGAGATTTTTTTTCCCTTCCTAAATCAATTTTTGCTGTTCTCCATTGTGGAGTCACTATTTCCTTTGTTCTTCATGCTCAGGACTCACAAAGTAAAGAGGATCTTACTTTCTGAAGCAAAATAATACAGATCTTAGGCTAATTTACAAACTTTGCAGCTTTCCTCAAGCCTGGTGCTCTAGGACACAAGGACCTACCATTCTTCTTCACTTACAGAATTGAGAAGCGGGAACAAGAAGAAAGGAAAAACTCTTTAATTTACACATTACTTGTGTATTTCCTTAAATAGAAGGTAAGATATGTAATCTAAAGCACTACAAAACCCTTTTCTTTGACCTTAATTGGCTGGCAGAGGTGCAGCTATAGTACAGGTGATCCTTTGTTTGACAAGCGGATAAAATCAAAGTTTGAGTTAAGGCTTTTGACTAACAGGAGTCTCAGTGCTGCGCTCCAATCTCTCCCTGCAATGCTGTTACTGCAGTGAATACCTAAAGGTATTATGTCTCAAGTTACCTACTGGATATTTAGGGAGAAAATCTGGCCTAAAGGTGTCAACAGGAATTTTGCCACTGACTTAATTTACAGCCTAGATTTCACCCACAGCTTATTGAATCACTGGGGTGTTTTTACTGTGTTCTCCAAACTATATGGTACTCTATAATCTTCACACTCTATTTTCAGTGGTATTGCTTTTTCTGAATCAAACATCTTGTTGTTCTGCCTAAATGGGTATGGAAAAAGGAGGGGGAAAAAAAAAAAAAAAGCAGGAGAACAAGTTTTTGAAGGTTTTGAAAGAAAGCTTTTTACATCTTTCCTAGGTATGGAGCCACAGTTGCAAAAATCATATCAACAGGACAGAAGAGTATCATTTCAGGAAGATGAGCAACTAACCCTTGGAGGCCTTGATATGTTGGAAGAGTACCTGAATGATATAGCTAAACTATGAATTTCAGGAAGGTAAATGTTAACCTTACATATTCAAATCTATCTTCCTTTGAAATGCATTTCTTCACCAGGGAAACTGATTTGCCTAAGGGAGTCTTGGAACAAATGACCTTCTCTGTTTTTCAATTAAAGTAAATAATCATCCTGTTTTCTAGCTGTACTGATGATTTCTGTTGTCTAAAGAGACAGTGGTTCTTTCTCTCGTTCTGTGGGGGAGAGGGCAAGGGAGAATACTTTCTTAACATTAGAAGCAAACATATTAGTATGTTGTAGTACAAATTAAGAGACAGACCTTCTTTAGGCACACTGTTCTATAATATCACTGCTCCCAGACACTTAGTTTTCTTAGAAATGAGCAATGCAGGATCCTTCTTTGCCCAAACTCACCTTTTCTGATTACAACTATTTCCCAATCTTTTATTAGTATTTCCATTTTGCAAAGCAAGCATAAACCAGCTCTGTTTTGTGTTCTCTTTGCACAGGTGCAAATGATTTAGCAATTGCAACCACTTATGTCCCATTACATAACTGTGCACGCTTCCTATTTTAATCAGTGTGGCAAACAACTAATTGTAAAAATGTGCAACTTAAAAACTCATTGATGTGAAAATAAGATAGGGAATGCCTTAATTTTTGAGATGCCACTACACTCCAGCTGAATGTATCATGATGAGTGCTATAGATCTTGTCTGTAATGACACTCTAGCCAGTTAGCTGGTTCACCTTTTTACTGTCTCAGAAATGTGCTGAGCTGTAGCGTTTGTGTCCCACTGTAGAAGTAACAGAGGACAGAATGTGATGCCCTCAGCTGGGTGACCTGTAGGTGCAGGTGCACAGGTAGATGATCAGGTGGCTGCATTAGAGGCATCATACTGATCCATGGTAAACTTTGGAAATCTCTGCATTCAAGTAGGTGATCCCTTTGGACTGGGAAGAACTGATCTCACAGTCAAAGAATTAGCTATTTCTAGAGAAAGAAAAAAGAGTATGTTTATTTTCCCTGCTTGTATTCCTTTATTTCTTAGAGAGGTGAGTTCAGGACTAAGGAGTTTACTCTCTGTCTAACACTGATAAAATAGAAAAGTTTTGTTGAATACAGCCATGCTGCATTCCTCTTCTCTTTAAGTTATGGCTAATATTCTGAATAGATGAACACAAGGAAGAAATGTATATATGTTCTTTGGCACATACAGAAAGTTAAGAATGATCGACTAGTGATAATCTGCAGAGACATAGCAATACGTTTAAAAAGGAAAAGGACATATATACTAGGGGAAAAAAATCCAGTAATTTTATAAATGTTCCCTCTCCAATTTGTAAACTTACTGTTATGAAAAGTATTACTCATAGTCTCAGTTTTATTTTTACGACTTGTCCAAACCCAAAGTTGCTTCAAGAATGCAAATACACAATGTGCCTCCTATTCCAGGAAGGAAACAGAGTATTTTTATTTTCTCACGTTGTGCCACTTTTTGCTGCCTCTAGTATATTAAAAATGTACAAATGCAAAGGGTATGTGTGAATGAAAGAAACTATGTACTCTCTTTGTCACCAGAACCACATGTATTGGTGTCCAGACTTTTATACTGCAGTAATGATGATTACCATAATTTTTGCAGATGCAGCCCTACAATTTAAAGTCCTCGCTAGTTAGTAATAATGTCAACCCAGAGACACAAATTCTAACTTAGCCTAATGAGCAGAATGTATACTCTGAGCATCTAAATTCCAGAAAAGAACATGAATTCATTGCAACCTCCATTCAGCCTCATTCTACAAAGTTCATCACTATCAACATCAATATTTTGTAATGTAATAACAGATACCATTTTTAAAGTCCTCTTGAATTAAAATGTGGTCTCATGTGACTTTCAAAAATGGAATCAGTACTCTAAATTAAGTCCCTGGATCCCTTGAAATACTATATTTTTCTCTGCACTGTTTCTTCATGTCAGCTTTCTCTTTCATCTAATGTAGAAAAAGCCCATGTCAAAATCTTGTCTGTACCTTGGCAAGTTATTAAGCAAATTAAAAACATATTAAAAATCAAGATTCTGGCTTAATGTTATATTTCTATATACAGCTTTAATTACTACTTTTACACCATAGCCAACTTTCAGTCTATCTTATTTTTGTACTGAAAATGTGTAACGGGACAAGTTGTAAAAAAGAAGTTGAAAAATGAACAGCTGCAGTTCCTGGCACCAAGAAGATCTACAAGCACTCAAGAATGTAGAATAAATACCTGTCCTAGCAGAATGACTTTTGCTACAGCCTCTCATTCATTTTCAATACTGTTTTAACCTTTCTTCTTCTGTCCATAAGCAAGCATAACTGTTGAAGCAAACCCTTATGTTCTTGCTCTGGCTTCCCTCCCACAGCCACTTTAAAATTCTACCGTGTCTGCTTTAAAATGCTTGTGTCACACCACACCAGGTTTGTCAGATTCTCTGTTTCCCATTTACTCTAACAAAACAGGCTCTTTGCACTGAAAAAAACCTGTGAGCTTCTGGGACACAAAGTATGTTGCAAAACTGCCAACAGAAGTGACTGAAAGGATGTTTTGAAGGCTGTCATGGGTCTACATTAAATTTTGCAGATTGGCACAAACGTATTATCTTTCCAAGTGTGTGATTAAGTACCAGCCACCATCAAAATTTTTGATATGAAATTCAAAACACAAGCATGGAGATCTCTCTGGTTTCATACATAGAGCTGGTCTAAACCCTGGTTATCTATTAACCTAGTTACAGCCACCTGTTTTACATCATTATGATAGGTCCCACGGATTTTATAGTATCCCTTATAAAGACAAACAATAAACAATTCAAGTTCAGGTGGATTATCTAAGTGAATATTTTGAAAATATCTTTCCAAGGGCCAGATGAGATGATTATCAGAGAAATTACAGGATGTTGAACCAGAAACTGTGAGTCTGGAATACAAGCCTGAAGAGGAAGAAAGTGAGCAGGTTTTACTGTCCATTAATGTTGCTATTTCCCTGTGCTCAAGACACAGTAAAGAACTGCAACAACAACAACAACAAACAATCCATAAAAACATGTCCTTATCCTTGGTTTTTATTTCTTTCAAAGAAAATTTTCCCCCAGTTGCTTGTTGGATGTCCTCATTCATCCCAATGCATTAGTTTTTATGACAGGACTTGCATTACTGTTTTCATCTAGCAGAACAGCAGGACTTGGCAAAGAGCACAGCAGATGCTGGTTGCAATATCACCTCTAATACCAGCTGTTTCTGTACTTTCTCGCAGGTGTTTGTCTTCCACATGGCTGACAGCTGAATTCTGTTCTGAAAGGGTGACTGTGGCTGCAATAAGTACAAAGCCAAGTTTTCTCTTGGATTCTCTTCTTTCTCCTGCTGTGCCTCATGTGGCTGGCAGAGCTTTGCCATTGTGGAACAGAGGTTGCTGGAAATAAATTCATCTTAACCAGACAGGCTTTTGTTCAGCTTTGACTCCAGGCTCCCAGCCCAAAGTCTTGAGCAATCTGCACTGAGGAAGCTCTGTGTGGCTGTGGTAAGGCTCTTTTTTAGAGGTTTCTATTCTGAGCCAATTTGTAGTAAAGAGAACCATTTTCTGAAAGACTTCTTCATTATTAGTCTTGTCCTAGCATATTCTCTGAGATTTTCATTAAATTAGGCTTTGGATTTAGATGAAGATAAGATCACTCTTTGGTTTCTATATCTGTATTTCTTTATGTGGACTAGTTGCAGAACAAATCAGGGAGGCATACTGTATTCTTGTCCTTATTGCCTAGTAATTAATGAATCCTTCACTTTTTTTCTACACAAATGCGTGAAAGATATGGTGTGTGCACATAAGTTTTTTTCTTTCTGAAAAAGGAACACACAATTCAACAGCTTATTTTCTGTCATGACCTGTCACAATTTCATCATGTGAAATCCAAGGTTGCTCTGTGATCTAAAATAGTCAATGCATTACTCATCTTTTTGTGGACATGCAAGAGGCCAAATAATTTTGTGGGGTTTCCCATTCCTTTTCCACTTCTCCTGTTACCACTTCCAGAAGCCGATGTCTGTAATGTCTTTGCACAAATCTACAAACTGAGGCACTTTTTAGAACCAAGATTTTTTTTGCACACACTTGCGTTAGCATGTTTGGGAAGCATTGTGTGTTACTGTTCAAAGAGTGTCCCTCTCCCATTTTCTTAGTGATGATGGCAGAAAACCCCTCCTGTGCTATTAGTTAGAAGCTGTCATCACCCAAATTCTGACTGTTTCTAGCCACGCTTCACCTGCCAGCTATTTTTGTTGAATGCTTTGGTGAATCATAAAAACTGTGTAAGTGTGACTTTTGCTACAATATGCACTTTACAGACCCTTCACTTCTTTTGCAGCTAAAAATTTAAGAATGAGGACTATAAAGAGTTCCCATGTTTCTTCATTTAACTGTGAGTCCCAAAATGCACAATCATGTGTCTATATCCTGTTCTGCAGAATGGCAAGGCAATTTTACAACAGCTATGAGCAACTGGGTAGCAGCTTTGTTGTTCTTATTTTCAGTCCCATCTAAGATGCTTTGATTTGGTTGTTTTCTCCATTCTTTTTCCACCTCAAGCAATGCATTTGGTTCTCTCTTCTCATGTGTTATCTACATGTCAGTGTCATGTGTTATCTATACATGACACTGCTACATGGTCATTTTACATGGATTTATTTAATGGATAAAGAAATTTACATGTATTTATTTAATGGATACATGGGTATTTTACATGGATTTATTTAATGATCTTTGCCTAGACTTCATCTGCTACAGGTTGGCACATGCAGGCTTGGACTCCTATTTTTAAACACATTGATAATATATATAAATATTCAATACCTTGTGTTATTTTACCCAAGATTAAGACAGATTTTTTTAAATCAACAGACTACACTTGGGTAGCCAGATTGTGTACCAGATGGGTATCCTTACTCACTTATATGAAATTCTGTATTGCCTCCCTTGGGAAATATTAAGAGTAGCATATTTATTAGAGAGCCAGTCATGCTAAAGGCTTTATTTGTTCAATTGACTGCTGCTTATAAGCAATAATTACAGCATGACAGAAAGTAACAGGCCAACATACTCATTTTTCAATGCGTAACTACACCCTGGGCATGAGTAGCTGGAATTACTATGAATGGGGAAGAACTATTTAGGTATATAACAGAAAAAATATATAGAATTATTTTACATAAAGGTGTTCTTGGTCTTTTAAAACCTGTCCATTACTTATGAAGCCACAATGTTTCTTAAAATGCTTTAATTAAAATATCTGTAGAGAGAATGATATCTTTTATTAGACTGTCTCCATACAGTTGTAAAGAGCAGACTATTTTTTAAGTGTTTTATTTTAAGTACCTTAAATCTGAGTGGATAAAAGTGCACGCATGAAAGAATAAGTCTTTCTTTTGTTAAGTAAGTGTAACAGCATTAATCAAAATTCAGTCATGACTGGGAGAAAAAAAAAAAAAACAAAAGAAAAGAAAAGGTGAGCCACTGGGAAGAGTGCTGGGGGAATGATGCCTGGATTCTTCAAATTCTTCATTGAAAACCTGGCCAGGGGATTGTTTGGGGTTCCTATCTACTTCAATGCAGCCAACCTTTCACTGTCTGTCTCTTTGAGGTTTATCAGCCTCTCCCCAGACCTCTCCCCTTCGCGCAGTCCATTGAAATCCAGGTTCAGCCAGAGAATGGACAGTAACCAGCCTTTTGCACATCCTAAGCACTCCAGTCCTAAAGAAATTGAATTAGCAGGGAAGGTCCCTACTGCCTCAGCCCAGCACTACGTGCTGTGTAACAGGGCTGGTGTGGGCACCTGTGCCTGGAGAGGACTGGGAGCTGTGAATGTTAATCAGAAATTAATTGCTGCCTGTTGCCGAGAGCAGGCTACGTTTTCCACAGATGTCAGAACCCACTGGCGTTTCTTCATTCCCCGTGAAGAGCTTTCACAGCCCCCTGCTCAGGATGCAGATGCTGGTGAGCCTCACGGATGGAGATCTCTGTATGTTATATATAGTGAGTCCAGGCACCTAAAGTGACATGTGGCTTTTTCACTGCTGAACTGGAAGCATGACCGATGCACAAGCCTTGGGTATTGTATCCCATTCCTTAGAGTTACACCTACATTATGTGTGGCCAAGATTGTCACTTGTTTGTTTGTTTGTTTTTAGTTTTCCAGTATCCATTTATCACTGAATTGAAAGAGCCACTTTGAAAGTCAGAAAAGCAGAGGCACGGAATATACCTTTAACAAAAATCGAGGCGCGAAGGAAAGTTGTTGTGACCAAGAGCTCCCTCTTGTGTATTACAGGAAGAGCGGAAGGTCCGTGTCTACCGGGTCTCGGCTGGGGGCCGTGCATCATGGTCAGCACCTGTGACGCCATGGGACCCCGCGGTGGGGGTCCCCGAGCGGAGCCGGGGCAGGGAGGATCCCCCGGCAGCGGCTTCCCGAGCTCACGGCTTAGGTCCGCTTTGTCGTGGCAGGGTGGAAGTACATTCTGTAATGTAAAAACTTTTTGCAACATCTGCAATCATGTTTATTCCACTTATTTGTCTTTAAAAAAACCCAAACAAACAAACAACAACTGCCTCAAAAAATAAACAAAACCAAACAAACCCCCAACCAAACCCCACACAAACAAAACTTGGCACTGACATTTTGAAACAGATTCTGACTAATTTGAACTTCTTACTTACAAGTTTTTTTTAAACGTTGAGAATTAAGGTACTATGTTTCCATGAATACAGGTGCACAAATTTTTCTTGTCAATAAGACCTGAGACTCTGCAAGACTGCATGTGGGGAATTTCAGAAGGTAATAAGGGTCAAACTTTCCCAATAATCTCCCTTCTTCCGATTCCCTGACAGCCAATTCCTGGTACTGCAGCAGCTCTCAACCTCTTCCTCTGTGAAGCTGTACATGTGGAAATACAGTAAATGCTTAATTTTGGGTGCAGCTAAATTTGTTTTTCATCTAAAACATTTATTTAAATATGTTATTTTCTTGGGGTGTCCTGTCTGGATGTGCTTTGGCTTTTATTTAATCAATATATAGACCATAGCACACTTACTTTTTAGATACAAACAAGCTCATTTCTTGTTCACTGCAGTTTTGAAAACATGAGAACAGAGGTTAGAAAATGCACTGAACCTTAAAAGAAAGGATAAATTCAAGCGGTTTTAAGGTCTGGTGATTTTTTCCTCCACAGCATGACTTTGCACAAATCACTCTAAAACTGCGGGATGAAACTGTGTTAGTAGTTAGTATACTTGACTGCCCTTCAATTGGTTTGCAGATGCCAAAGTTGTTCAGGGTTAGTTCTTCAAGTATGAAGGACAGTGAAAAGTAAGATTAATTTGTATTATGACCTGACCAGCTTATTTTAGTCATTTTAATCTATCAAAAATTGAGCACTGCAAGTAAGCAGGAATCAATACCTGGATATCACTGTTCATAGTGATACTATAGTGTCTACTGTTTATGTAAAATCCATCAAAGCAAGCTCAAAGCAAAGATTTTTAAAGCTGAGGTACTTAAAATGGTGAAGCTTTACCACGTTAGGTGAGTTTGAGCAGCAAAGTAAAGCATACTGTGGAATGTACTTTAAGTGAGAATTAAATGAAAAGTAAAGTGGATTTTTGAACTGTTACACACTAGATTTCTAGAAAGGTTTAATGGCTACACAGGCTAAGAAATTTTATGAAAATGCCTTTCCAAATCTCCAGTTGGGAGGACTGCATATTGAAGGACTGTAAAGGTGAAGAACAGCTTTTTGTGGTTTACTATTCAAGTAACAGGAAATGTTTTTTCAGTCATAAAATCCCATTTTATCTGCCTGAAATTACATCCATATCTACAGCTTTTAATATAGGCAAAAGGTCTCTAACTACCTCAGGAGAAAAGATTTGAAACTTATCTCAGCTACTGAGCAGAGCAGAAGAAATACAGACACTTGGGTTTCCTCTACTTTGCAGGTTTCTTCAGACTTTTTGCAGCTGCTTCCATGTGTGTTTCTGAAGAAATTAACTGCTTGTACCAGTATGGTTCATTAGTATTCCTCAGGAGAGCATGTTTTAATTAATGCCTGTGTAATAAATGCTTGCCGTTTGACAGTTTTAATTTTCCACAGACAATAGGTGGCAACATACATTTACAAACTTTAAGTCAAATTAATCTAACAGTAAAATGAACCCTTTTTCCCCCCCTAGTCTTTGAATGAGAAGGTAAAAGAAGTAAAAAATCAAGCACAGTAATGAAATTATGTAGCTATGTATGTATGTTCAGGAAAGATTGTAACTCAGAATTCTGCTTGCAAATATTCTGTCATAATAGAAAAAAAATGATAAAGATTTTTCTAAAGCAAGAAGCATGCTCAAGAGCATCTGAAACTGCGTCGCACCCTAATTAAACAGATTGTCCAGTAGGAAAGAAAAACTCTTCATACGACTCCCTCTAACATATATCTATTGAACATATTTTTGGGTTAACATTAAAATATTATTTGTGCAGTAAAATAATAAAGATAACGTGAAATTTTATTACTTCAGAAACAGAATGGTTACACATAGAGATAGAACAATCTGGTAACAGTAACAGCAGCACCAGCAATCTGGAAAACCAGCAACCTGATTAACTATTTTATTCCTTGTAAGGATTACCAATTATTAACTGGCTAACTCAAGGAAAATTATAATGAAATCAACAAGTACAAAGACATATGTAATCTTTTTTTTAAAGAGGAAAGCTCAGATCCTTAGCTTTATGAATTAATATATAGTTCCATACATCATTTAGGGAACTGGATATCACTGTGACTGGGATATTTAGGAAATGGACAAACCAAACCAGTTTCAAGCTTCAAAAGAAGTACTGATTTTTGTAAGCAGTTCATGTTACTAATAGTTCTTAATTATTACCAGTCATTATCTCTACATACACAAAATTATTATTCCTGAACAAATCTACCCCAGATGAGCCATGAGCACACAGCACAGTGGTGCTGAAGCTACACAGCTGGTGCTGATGGCTGCACTGCTTGGTGGTCCTGAGTCACCAGGGCCAAGCCGGTCAGGCTTGAGAGGTGCTTACAGGCAGTTTGCCATCTTTCTTCTTTACTCAGTTATGTTTTATATTCTCTGTCCCCAATCCAAAAGAAAAGGAAGTCATCTCATCTGCTCTTGATGACTTATTTTGGGGATCAGGGCATGTTCTGGATTTGGCTTATTGTGTAGGTGCCACCAGACACCTTTCTTACATGCTCTGCAGGATTATCTTGGTTTTACCAGGCATCTTTCCCTTTCTGCTATGTTGTTTGGTTGTTTGATGACAGATTTGTTTCCAAATCTCATTTCTTAGGTAAAGAAGACTGATTTTGCTTATTTAGCAAGGCTTTAAGAAAATATCTGGAAAGAGAGAACTAGGAAACCATAAACTGTACGGCATCAGTTGCTGTGAAAAATCACAGAGTGAGTCTTCCTGAAATGCGTTTCTTGCCACATGAAGAAGGTGATTTGGAACACTCTGCGTAGGCATATAGAGTACGTAGTCACCCTGTAGTCACCGATTTAAGTAAAATGGCTGAAGCTGCCTCCTATGGCACAGAAATCTAACCTGCTTTTGAGCTATCTCAATTATCCGCCAATACTTTATTACAATCTGAAATAAAAGTAGTGTGCTTAATTGAAAACAGCATAGATCTGAGGGTCAATTACAGGTGGATAAAGTCTGCCTCAGAGGTGGGGTGGATACTCGGTAAAGCATCTGCCATCTCACTTTAACCCACACACCTATCAGAGCCTTCAGCACGTGAGTTTTGGGTACCTCTGTCCTGTGAAAGCCACAGTCCTCAGCGACTGACGCCCAGGCTTCTCATACTGTGCTGAGAATGAAGTTCCCGGACTCAGCTCGTTAAGGCTCAAGGATTACCAAGTAGCATCCCAGTGCGGTGCCTCTTTCGTCATTTCGTACTTGACGCAGGTCAGCCCCTTTGCGGAGGAGCAGAACGGGAGGGCAGACCCACACCCCCACGGGTTCATGCTCCTGTCCGGGAGACTGGAGACGAGTTTTCTTTTTCCTCGTCTGCCGGATTTACCACAGAACTGAAAATGAGTATAAGGATGGAGGTTATCACTGATTTCTTCCTTTGAATCTCTTTTACATTGCAAAAATAACTGAGTATTTACTGGAGTACGACTTAAAGCCGACATTCCTGCCGTCAGCGTGAGCACTTTAATCGGCATTTTCCCTCTCTGGAGCAATGAATGTATCACGACCTGCGAGGCAGAAGTCTTCAGATTCATTCCCCTGTATTTGCCCTGACGACCGCCAGCACCGAGGTGTGCTTTTCACTGCTGCTCGGCGATTACAGCCCGCTGTTTCAGCTCTAGATCGCGCGTCAGCGGACCCCTGAAGGCAACGTCAGCCCCGGGTGACCGCATTCCGCGTACGTAGCGCCACGAGCGGCGCCGTGAGGGGAGCGGAGGAGCAGGACGCCCCGCCCCCACCCGCGCCGTGCTGCGTGACGGAAACCCCCGCGCACGACGTGCCCCNCCACGCCGGCGCCGCCGTCTCCCGCCGGGCCGCCCTCTCCCCGCCCCCGCTCCCGGATCGCTCTGCGTCCCCCGTTGCGTTTCCTCCGCGCCCGACGATGCCGCTGCGGGGCTTCCGGGCCGCACGGCCGTGGGGGCGGTTACCGCCGTTGCTTCTGGTGGCGCTGGCGNNNNCGGGCCTGGGCCGCGCCGCGCTGGCGGAGCTGGGCCCCAGCCCGGAGCCCGGCCCGCCGCCGGGGAGCGGTGGCTGAGGAGCTTGTGCTGGCGGGGGAGCCTCTCGGTTTCCTTCATTTGCTGCGCGCTGCTCGGCTGCTCTGCGTAGTTCCGAGAAGCGCCTGGCGCGGGAGCAGCAGTTGAAGCCAGTGCCGTTTCCAGCTCAGCCAGGGAAATGCTGCACGCTGTCCTGCACTGTGCGGGAGCGGCGGGGAGGCGTGAGTTTAGCTCAGAGCTCAGCAAGGCGTATAAAGTTGGTCCTGAAAGCTGGCGGTGTCTTTTGCCCTCATCACTGCCGTGCAGTGGCCCATCTGAACAGCGTGGAGCATATCTAAAGCGCCCCAGCCCGACAAGATGGCGCGAAAGTAATTTCCTTGCGGTTTGTGAAGCATTTGCATGATGAGCATGGTACAACTTAAAAGAGTTAGCGCTTCTTATTGCAGAGTACGGTTCAAACGGGGGTCTTATAGCAAGTAGAAAGTGATGGAATAGGTACACATTACTAGCAAAGTGACGCGGGGATTTAGCAAGACAGTAGTCTTAGAGAAAAGTAAAATGCAGGCAACTGACATCTTATTGAAGACTGTGGTCAACATGCACGTATTAAGTGGGGCTGCACAGTTTTTCATACTCTTACCAGTTTCTAACAGTTTGAACATGCACCCATCATGATAGAGCATGCTGTTCAGCTTTGAGAGGTATCGAGCAAGCAGTCCTGACTGTTTTGGTGCCTGTGAGTGTACCAGCAGAGTTTGAACCATTCAGTCTGCAGCTTCAGCTGGTGAAGTATTTGACAATATAGCAGCAGCAAGGGAAAGAAGTCATCCTTGATGATGGGAATCACGTTTACCTTTGGGGGCTTTTGAAGGGGCTGTGTACTTTTAAGCTCTGACTTGTTGAAGTCTGGTTGGGTCTTTTTGTTTCTCGGCTGTTGGCCCACCTTTCTGTTTTGGGGAGCGTTGCTGCCAAATGTCGGTCCTTGTTGCCCTGTCCTACATGTTCTAGTTTGCTCTTAGAGATATCTTTTTTCCCTACCCAAACGTTTCTTGTCCCTGCCTGTTATTTTCATAAAGTCTTTTCTGTCCTTTACTTCCCCCCCTGTTTTGAAGTGGATATCATTGGATGTTGCTGTACAGATAAGCATACTGTTGTCACTTTTGTCAGTGATCAGAACAGGAGTGGCATTGTTAAAAATAAAGTCTGGATTTGACCAACTGCCAGTAGACTGAAGTGCTGTGTGCAGGTCCTTTGCCAGTATGTCTCAAGAGCCGAGAGGAGGCTCAAGCAAGCTCTGTGGGAAGGAATCCTAGGGGAACTTTAAAGCTTTGGCAAATCGTTACCATGTTTATGTAAACTGGTCTTTTCAGGGTGTGCAATATAACTAAATGTGAGTGACTGTCATGTAATTGGTAAAAAGCATACTCCTGTCAAATTTGAGATCATACTTCAAAAATGAGCCATTGTTTCATTATAGAAAATCTTATTTTTGTTTTTCCTTCCAACCAGGTAAGCATTTCTGTATGAAATCCCAAGTAGATGCAGACACCCAGGGAGAGACATCCAGACATTCAAAAATTCTCTTGCTCTTTGTATCCTGTCGTCATGTTTTTGGAAAAACTGTGAAAATACTGCTTGCCAACTGAATGTTTTTTAAAACTTCTTGTTTACAGAGCAGCTACTGCTCAGATCTTTTGCTGTTTCAGTTGTACCATTTATATTATCATTTTAATAACTTGATACCTAAATAAACTGATGTGAGTTCAAATAATACTGCATGAACTAAAGTCCAGATACTAAGGTACTATAATATTTCAGTGATTTCTGCACATGTATAAAAGGGACATGCCTTTAGATATAAGTATCTTCCTCCTTCAGCATGCTTTGTCTTAAAAGCAAAAAGTTTGGAGCAAGGATTAAGTGTAAAACTACTAGCTTAAGAGTCATCAGAACACCCAAAGTACGAATACCTAAGCTACCGATTAGTCTTTCTGGAGAGGTGGGATAGCCAGTCTACAGAGCAATATGCTGTAGACCAACAGTAATCAAAGCCTGAAAAAAACACTTGAGACAATCATGTGAAGTTTTGAGTCACTTGTAGGCATTATCCGGATGTGGAAGAAATGCTGTGGCTAACTGTGCGGAGGGAGGCAGCAGACTCTCCCAGGACACAGATAGCTCTTCACCAGTGCTTGTGGACAGAGCAAGGTTGCAATACCTGTTCTACTGGTCGAATGCCATTCCGTCAGCCTGAAGCAGCTTGAGCAAATGGGGTAGTTACACTCTTTTGGCTGTACAGAAAGGAGGCATCTTACTGCATGTCAGCAATCTCTGGCTGAATAAATTCCATGGAGCACTTGTGGATACAGTAAATGGTTGATTTGTTACAGTAATGTCTTTACTGCCCCATCAAGTTTCATCTACAGCCTTTGCTGTTGTACAGGTATTTTTAACAGAGTAACTAAAATTGCTCTCATAAAGGATTTGAAAATATAGTTGACATTACATATCCTGAACCTAAAGTATTTTGAATGTCTTGCATAAGAAAATAATTCTGCAGACTTGCTTTGAAAGATTTTCAAATTAATGCATTTTATTTTCAAACTTTCATTAAAAAAATTTGTAGTACCACTTGACAAATTATACTTCTTAGAAGAAATGTATAAATGTCTATTTTGTTAAAAAGAAAATTTCTTGTTTTTTGAGATCATCTTGTTTTTTGTTTTCAGGTGATCACTGGAGGTCATTATGATGTTGACTGTCGGTTGGAAGATCCTGATGGCATTGTATTGTACAAAGAGATGAAGAAACAATATGACAGCTTCACATTTACTGCATCTAGAAATGGAACATACAAATTCTGCTTCAGCAATGAATTCTCTACTTTCACACACAAAACTGTGTACTTTGATTTCCAGGTTGGAGAAGATCCACCACTGTTTCCTAGTGAGAACAGAGTAACTGCACTCACCCAGGTAAAATCCTGTTGTGTTTGACAGCAGCTGTTAGGTGGAGGCAATGGTTTTTCAAGTTCAGCTGCATTAGATATCTATATCACTTTTGAAAATCAAGGGATTGGAGCTTTTAAAGTCATCTGAATTACTACAAATAAGCTTTCTTACTGAAGATAGGATTTATAGAACACAGAGCAGAGCTGAGAAGGAATCACCAAGTGCTTAAGAGAAAATTAAGGTAGTGACTTAAACTCTAGGGCACTATTTTATTTTTGTGTGTGTGTGTTAAGGGGACTTCCTTTTAATACCATGGTTCTGTGCCTCTTGAAGTGTGGATTTCACAAACTGTAAATATTGGTGGATCAGTGTTTTCAAAATTTCCAAACTTTGGAGAAACTTTGAGAATTGCTTTTATATTTAAAATGGTAGAGTCCTTTTTGAGGGAAGACTTAAGTTGACTTCTCATGTAACTACCATTTTTAAAATGGAGAAGAAAATTCTGGCAAAATAAACAAGTGAACAAAATCAGACATGCTTAGCTGGCTTCTAGATATTTGTCCTTTATAACACACTACAAAGTGTCAGAGCATTATTATTATATTCTCAGGATTTCATGGTTTTGTACCACCTCTTCCCAATCTAAATCCATTAAAACTTCCCTTGGAACACTTACTTCATGAATTCCCACTAATGTTCTTACGTTATAAACTTCACCAAACTTCGCTTTGAACAACCATTGAATAATGCTGGACACAGTCACTATTTTGTTAGTCTGGTCTCAGTGGTATATGTACTGCCTCCCAAATGGCAATCTCACTTGAATTTATCTCACATAAGGCTGCAGTAACTGAGGTCTGTAATAAGTAGATGGCTTGCTGTTAATTCAGCTACAGCTCTTACCTCTGTCTTGTTGCTCTTCTGCTCTGCTTTATTTCATATTCTGATTCTTGATTTTTCCATCTCTTTTCCTTACTTTAGTCTTCATTCTGTTCTGTGTGTTCTGTTAGATCTGTTTTTTCCTTTTGCTATCTTGGCATCAGCAGAGGGATTTTGAGAATGTAGAACATGGGGTTCCTGAGTCTAGCATCTTTGCAGCCCCTTGCAGCTTGTCGGAGAAGATATATAAAAAAATAGTTTGACTGGGTTGTAGCATACACAACGCAAATAAGGTATTTGGGAAGAGGAAAGTTAATTTTCAGAGCACAGCACATCTTTGGTAAGAACGTTCTTGTTGCAGTTTTCTTGAGGCTTGTATCATGACCAAATTTGGCTAGCCTTTCATAGTAAAAGGTAAATCCCTAAAACCAGAGTGACTTTGTGTTTAAATCCATTATGCAGATTAGGAGAGCTCTGTAATTTATCCATGACACCAATGGCAGAACTTAGTTTGGAAAATTTCTTCTTGAATTTTGTTGTGAAGAATATCTTAGACTTGTTCAAATACCTATCTTGAAAGTCATCAACTTGAAAAGATGGTTAGACACAGATATAAATAACTGAGAGTGGCCCTATCAGGGTGTTAAACATTTCCTCTTATGATAGATTGTGCTGTTTGATCTTTAGGAAATAGTAATTTTAAGCCATAAACCAGAAAAAACAATCTATGACTAGAAATAAAGTATTCTGAAGATCTATTGATTAATCTTTTGGTCATCAAAACAGTAAGGGGTACTGACTTTTACTTACAGAAGATAAACTGAAAGTGGAATAAATGTATGTGAAAAATGATCTAGGGCTTGGAAAACTGGTGATACTTTTTTAAAATGAAAAATTACAGTTTAATTGGGCAATTTGTTAAGTATTTGTTACATGTTTGTTATGGAGCATTCAGTAATACTGTAACCACTTTTTGTGTATGTGACTAAGAGAAGGGTCTCCTGCCAAAATAATATGTTGAGTTCAGTAACGTAGATTTTTAGGATGTTGTACAACTTGATTGAGAATTATGCAATGAAGAATGTCACACTTGCAAAACACAGAAGCATTTAATATATACTGTGTGCATCTTAATGTTATAATCAACTGTTTGTTTTCCTCGTATGTGTGGAACTAACAACGCAGAGATCATTGACATCTCAAAAGTGTTTCTAAAATTCATTTTACACGTAAATATACATAAATTTAAGATTTGTTTAGTTGTTCTCAGAGCCCATTGCTTTATATTAGATCTGTAGTTTTTCATGCTTCTGTATTTAATAGTCTGTTGCATTCCTGTGAATAGTTTGATCAGTTTTACTTCATTTACAGTATTTCAGTCTGACAACAGACTAAGTTAATCCTTAGCTTGCAAAGTTACACAAATCTTAAGTTTTGTGGTTTGATATTTAAAATTATCAGAAAAAGCAGTAGAAGGGTTCTTAATTCAGTGGTATGTATTTGTTTGCTTCTCTAGATGGAGTCTGCATGTGTTTCAATTCATGAAGCTTTGAAGTCTGTCATCGATTACCAGACTCACTTCCGCTTGAGGGAAGCACAGGGCCGCAGCAGAGCTGAGGATTTAAACACGAGGGTGGCCTACTGGTCAATAGGGGAAGCAATCATTCTTCTTGTCGTTAGTATCGGGCAGGTATTTCTCCTCAAAAGCTTCTTCTCAGATAAAAGAACCACGACAACCCGTGTTGGATCATAACTGGTAGTGGTAATGCTTCAGGTCATTGTGTGCTACTCATCTGTAAAAATTACTGTTCTCCAATTAATTGCAGGTACAAAGGATCTGAATATATGCAACATTCAAATGTGTCTACCCATCATCCCTTTAAAAATCACGAAAAAGATGCAAAATGTTATGAAAAGGACACATGATTTGAAATATTTTTAAAATACTTTGGAACTTAAGTTTTTTCTGATTCCTATATCAAATATCTGGCAGTGACCAGCCTCTCAACTTCTACTGGCAAAAATTCAAACTTGAGTTTGATTTTTGCCAGTAAGATTAGCCATCTGCAGTATAACAGTTTAAAATAACCCAGCAGTCTAATGTGTGATATGAGAGCCAATAGATGTGAACATTTGATTGATTTTAATTTTCAGGCTGAATGTATTGGATTATGAAAAGGCAAATGTGATGAACTGTAGTGCACTGTTTTGATTTGCTGTTAAAAAAATAATCCAATGATACCCCTTGCTTATTTGTAAAATTGTTGTAAGCTTGACACTACTACATCATGGTGCAAATTCTCTATCAGCCTGGTAAGTCTCCACCCTCAAAACTTGCTAAATTTTATGCTTGAGTATGTTTACTTAAACATACATTCTTCTATATTAAAATAAATGCATTTCCTCTTTCACAATGTTTGTTATACTGAACAAATTGTAAGCTGAGATTACTCAGGAAATCCAGTTTCTGCATTCAGAAATCCTGAACTCCAAGTTTATTTAAAACCCATGCAATAAAATAGGGAATCTTGTAACTTTGTCACTGAAATTGTATGCTTTCTGTACTCATCTATGCTGCTGCTGCTTTTTGGATTTAAGACCAGAAGTAGCTTGGTTTGTTAAGCAGCACAGCACCAGCACTGGACGAGGTTGTATTATGTGTTAGGCACATACAAAGCCTTTTACTAAATTGTTTTCCTATTAAGAGGCCAATTTGATATTGATACTGCATTGCACGAATGCTGTAAATTTTACGTTCCTGTGTGTGGTGCACTGATACTTGATGGCCTTGTGCATCTAGTTGCCACTCTTTTTTGCTAGTGGTCAGGAAATGTTTTAAATATTTCAGGTTATCTTTTTGGTAGAGTTATAGTTACATTGTTTCCACTGCTCATGTCTTTAGTAGCTTTTGTACTGTAAAGTCTTGTTTTATTTGGATGTGGAAGGTAGAAAATGTATGTACCCACATAGAGCTTGAATTGAGCTGGTCATAATAAGGCTAAACTTCAAATGGCTCTGGAGGAATGAGTAGACTGACCAATTCTTAAGTGCACACAAACTGAACTAAGGTGAAAAAATTTGTCATATATTACTGGCTAATTCGAAAGATGCTTCTTAAGTTCTCAGCAAGCAGAGAAACAATGCTAAAAAACCCTTATTAATTGCCTTTATTATTTCTAGCAAAAAACTGAGATTACTTGTACAGGTGACTTTTGAGCAGTCTGAAGAATTAATCTAAGATGACTTGATTTTAAATCTTGTAATGGCTGAAGAAGTAAACAACAGTGCACCTACTTTCTGTTGTGAACTGAACAACTGCTCTTTTGGAAACTGAAGAAAAACCTCAAACAGCTCAAAAATTATTTATAAGGTCACTGGGGTATTAAAAAGCTTAATGTATGTAAAATGCAGGATTATATATGATGTTTTTCTATCCTGTACTGAATTTCAAATACTGCAGTCCCATTCTGGGATGCAAACTTCCCAGAATTAGACTTAGAAATAACAGAAAACAAAAAAAACAGTGCTTTCTTCTTATGACACAAATCTGTGCCTGCACACAATATTCTTGATTGTACCTATATGCTTTATTCTTGTGTTTGAGCAGCTGATATTCAGTACTTTTTGTGCTGCATTGCACACAATAATGAAGCAAGTGGTACGCTTTGAGTGCAAGTGTTGGATGAAAACATGATCTGATTTTGATAGTGTCCACTATTATCTTCTGGAGTTTGAATATCACTTGTGTAGCTTTAATCACAGCAAAAGCATTTGTTTTAAAGATTGAAAGATGTTCAGGTTTTTTCCACTGAGTTGTTCTGTGTGCTGTCAAAATTGGTGAACAATGGGATAAAACAGATAATGGTCGGCCATCACGTACATGTCTCTATTCTTTCATAATGTTTCAATGTGTGAAGTGGGACTGTTCAGCTCAATATTGCTCCCACTGCAGAGGTTTAGTGGACTTGCCTTTGCATTGAATTTAGATATTCGAACCAATCCTCTGGTATCCTGCTGCATAATATGCAGCAATAGCTTAAAATGCCTTTATTTTTGTGTTATTAAAACCATGGCACAAATACACATGTTTAAACATAGCTGTATATAGTTTTTAAAATAAGTGACTGAATAGGATATAATAAAACTCATGCTAATACGCAGTGGGTGAAGAAATGCATTGTGACTTTTGGTTAAAGCTGCATCTTTTTAATATATGAAAAGAATAGTTTCGTTAATGGCATGAGACACAAGTAAACACTCTGCATTAAAGGGGATATAACTGTGTTTTTAATTGCTAATGGCCCTGGGTTTCAGCTATTCCTTGGATGTTTTATGTTTACAGAACTTCTTTTCATGTCCTGAAACGTCAGTTCTTGTGTTAGTTTTCAGGGGGAAGTTTAGTTTGAATAAGACAAAGCAGACCCTGTGAATATTGTATGGGGAAAATAAAAATTAATATATGAGTGTGGTCTGATTGTTTTATTTGCCTGTGGGAGTGGGGAGCAGTATTCTTCAGAAAAGTTTTGAATAACAATTTGAGTAGTCAACACATTACAGTTAATCTACCACCTGACGCTTTATCATTGCTTCTATTGCTGTGCATCAAGAAGTGCTGTTCATAATTAGCTGTGCTTTCAGGTCACTGGAAAAACTCAAGTTTCAGCAAGATAGTGTGATTTCTGGCTCTTTGCTTAGCACATTAGCAGTGCAGACAGTCATAAATCTGTTCCTGTTGGAGTGGAATTCAAAGTAGTTGACTACGGATGGCAGGAATGATTTGGGATCTACTACATCTTTTCACATTAATTCTGTAGACACAAAGTTAGTATGGGATGAGCTAGATAGGTGCCTCCAATTAGTGTTGTCTAATGATGGAATATAAATTGCAAATATGTAGTAACTGTCTGATTTGAGATATATTGTGTAGCTTCTTGCTGAATCTTAGCACCTACCATTTAAGTTTTAAAAACAAGATAGAGTAGGCTTCATTGCTTTGTGTGGACACCTTCTAAAATGGCTTTTTCTTCCTGGTTTAAGTCTTCTCATGTGTCAGTTGCTGTACATTTTAAAATTTTCAAGAATATTTACAGTAATTGTATTTAAAAAAGCTTTTGTCTAGAAGTATGGATAAGTTCTTATCTTTCAGTGATGTGTTATTGCATATTGGGTTCAGCTGGTATAGAGTTAATTTTCTTCCTAGCGGCAGGTATAGTGCTGTGTTTTGGATCTAGGATGAGAATAATGTCGATAACACATTGATGTTTTGGTTGTTGCCGGCAATGGTTACACCAAATCAAAGACTTTTCAGCTTCTCATAGCCAGCGAGGAGGCTGGGGGTGCACAAGAAGCTGGAAGGGGACACAGTTGGGACAGCTGACCCAAACTAACCAAAGCACGTAACTTGGGAGAAAGCTGGCTAGGGGTTGGAACTGCGGCTCAGGAGCTAGCTGGGCA
>VXBL01001024.1:23151-34256 GCA_013400195.1 Aramus guarauna | reverse complement strand
GGGGGGTGTTAAAACATGAGCTCTCTGCAAGGGCAGGGTGGGGGGGGTGGGAGCAGCTTCGCTTCTGCCGGGGCGATGGTTTTGCCATCGCTGGGTCTAGTCTTAGTGCTTTAAGAGCCGCCACCCTCACTCCGGCTGCGCGGGGAAGGGGCTGTGATATGGCTGCTCCTTGCTTTTCAGCGGCTCTGCTCGGTGCTGCTTCGCTTTAGGGGCCAAGACGGGGCGGTGACACCCCACCGCGGTGCCCTGGCCGGGGCCACCCGGCCCCGTCGGCTCCCTCCTGCCCCTGGCCACTAGCTCTGCTCTCTGCCCGCCAGTCACCGGCCATTTCCAAAGCGAGCAGGGGAGAGGCGGGGGGCTGTCCAGAGGACACCCCATCACTGTGCCTGGCCCAGGCCCGGGTGGTCAGGCGGGGGCTGCGCACCCCTCTCTCCCCAAGGCCTGGGCTGTAGAAAACGTCAGGTTGGTTTCCCCCCCGCCCCATGTCTTTCCATACATCATGTAATTTTTTTTAATTTTTTTTTTAAGTCTTTGAATCAAGCCATTTTATACAGCAATAAGGGCAGGAGAGGGCAAAGGCTCTATCTGCTGCTCCGCTCACCGGCACTGCCTGCGTGGGAGCCGATGGTCCAGCACAGGCAGGGAGATGCTCTCCAGTGCCAAGGGCACCGTCCTCCCCTGCCAGGGTGGGACAAGATCCCCACGCTGGGGACAGCCAGGCTTTGCCATCCCCGGGACCAGGGCTGGCTCCCCGCAGACAGCCGGGGAGGTCGGGCAGAGCCCTCTCCCCAGGGCGCGGGGGGCCGCTGGTCCCCCCTCACCCTCCCACGCCAGCCCTGCCCTCTCCCGGGTGCAAGGAGCAGAGGATGGAGAAGAGATTTCTGGGGCGAAGCCAGGGAAAAGGGAGCACTGGGCTCGGCGGTGCTGGGAAACTGGGGCACGCAGGCACTCAGACACCCAGCGAGCCCAGCCCCGCCACGGCGCGTTAAATGATGGCAGGAGGAAAGACCCCAGCCCGGCTGGGGGGTACCAGGTAACCCAAAACACCCACCCCTGCCTCGGCTCAGCACCCTGCCGCCTCGCTGCCTGCGCAGCCCGAAGCTCAGCCCACGCCTGCTCTGCCTGCACACCCCCCGGATCAGGCAGGGCTGCGGGCAGGGCTGCGGGCAGGGCTGCGGGCAGGGGCGCAGAGCGCTCTCCCTTTCTCAGTTTCATTTAGTTTCTCTGCTTGGGTTGGGCTGGTCAGGGCCAGCTCTCATCTCTGCCGCTCCTGAACACACGCTGGTCTTAAAAGGAGTTTATTTTATCCCATTTCCCTCCTGACAGTAACAGGCCTGGGAACATCTACCCCTGCACCACTTGCTGGAGGAGAGGGCAGGGTCCCACTGCTGCCAGGACCCCGCAGTCCGGGGCATTTTTAAACATTTCTCTATACAAAGTATTTCTACAAGCAGCCACCTGTCTGGTATCTCACTCTTCCAGGCAGTTACTGGACAAAGGAGGGAAGATTTAGGTTGGTTTTGTTTTGTTTTTCCCTTGCTGTGTTTTATTTCTTTGGAAATTAAAAGAAATGAAGGGGGTTATTTATTTCTTTTTAATTTATTTTGTCATATTTTTGTAAAACCTGCAGAGATGCAATAAAAAAAAATAAAATATATTTCAACAAGCCTGAGGCGTGGGCTAAATTATTGCCCGCAGTGGCTTGCATGGCATGTCTGTTCAGGGGAGAAGTCTCAGGGCTCCTGTCCCCGGGGAAAGGGACGTTAGGGACGCTGTCACCCACCCTTCACGGTCCTCGATCGCAGGGCGAAGACACCAGGACAAGCCCCACCGGCACGTTTCGATGCCAAATGCTCTCCAGCAGCCGCACCGCAGCTCTCGCGCGTATCGTCAGGTAGAAGAATGAAGAAAGTTATAATCCTCTAAATTCTGCAAATTTATTATACACAGTATCAAACACGGAATAGTTTAAAAATAAATGCAAAAAAAAAAAAAATCCAATGGCCGTGACATGACTCCATGAGGGCAGCCCTTCTGCCAACACGCAGCTTTCAAGGAAAAAAAAAAAAACACAACACCTTCTGCCAGCCCCACAAGACACTATTTTTGCAAAAGAGGAAAATTCAAGTTGCAGAGACAGGTTTGGAAGTTAACACAGACTCACAAGCTCGACGCTGCATTGCAAAAACCAGCCTGGGATCGCGCGTGCTGAACACACCGGAGGAGTTAAAAGCAGCTGCGGATGACAGAAAGCGCTGAGCCGCTCTCGGATGCTCAGCCGCGATGCGCAGCTGGCCAAGGACGGGGTGGTTTAACTAAAAATACCCGATAAAGCCCGTTAATGGCACACTGTGCGCTGATTAATAAGAAATGAATGCGTTTGGAAATCAGCACAACTGTAGCACAGACAACACAGTGACTCAGCTCTGACCGTCCATTCGGATTTCGTGCTATTTCTTACAGTAAGTGATTAGTCATCCTGCACCCCTCCATCCCCAAGAGCCACCGTCACTCTCCAGCCCTCACACGCTGCTTATCAAACCAGGGAGAGTATCTGACCTGTTCGATATCCTGCATCTCAAAAAAAAAAGAAAATAAAAGCAAAGCACCACCCCAGGGATCATCGCCCTGCGACTCACCGAAGAGCGAACAGGGACGCGTTGTCCCGGGGATGTTTATGGAGCTGGCAGCAATAAGGCAAAGTGAAATATTACTCCTGGTCGCTACCTAAATAAAGTTTGCTTCGGTGATGAAGGCAAGGAAATTAAAAGCAGAGCTACAGGAAAAGCAGCACTAATTGCTGTCCTCATTGTGCACAAGGCACGAGAGCGGCTGGTGACCTGTGGAAAACCTCGTCCACAAACGCAACGTGTGGAGCGGCAAACGCCGAACACGGGCACCCGCTCACCCTGCCTCACCCAACTGATTCAGCCAGACATCTCCCATACAAAAATACAAAATAAATCCTGATTTGAAATCGGGTCAAGTTTTAACAGTGCTGCCCTTCGATCTCGCCAGCCGAATACTTACTTCCAGGTTTACATCAGCAAAGCTTGGAACTCTACCACCAAGGTTAACCACCCAGACTCCTCAAAAACATTAAGACTGCCAATAAGACTTGTTTTTAATTCCTAGAACCACCCAATTCTAAAATAGCACATGTAGAGAGCCTTAGGTCTTCCTATTTGAGGACACACTAGGAAAGTTTGGCCTTTAAAAACAGAATCTCAGTGTTAAAGAGAAAGCTGGCATTTCATTCCCTTGTTTCAGTCACCGAGATGTTCTTCCCCACAGGCCAGGTTCAGCCTTTTCAATATCTAGATGGGGTTTTCCCCCCCTAGTTAAAAAAAGATGAGGTTCTAGAAGTCCTGTCTCCTCCCTGATGTTAAACTCTCCAGATGACAGACAACTTTTATATAAAATACAACGCAGCTGCCAGCGCACGTGTCTCAGGATGAGCTCTGCAAGCCAATGCTGCGACAGCGAGTCCCTTCGTGTAGGCTGGACACAACCACTAGACCCGTAAGTAAAGGCACAGCCAGTCTACCTGGATGTCCTGCTGACTCAGCCTTTTTGGGTGATTACTAACAGCAGACATCCCATATCAGCCAGCAAACGAGACCTCGGGGCTGCACCCGCCGCTGTCAGGGCCCAGTTGGTGGGAGCCAGCAGCAGAGAAACCCGAAAGCGCAGTCAGCACAACGCGAAGGTCAGGCTGGGCTTAACCAAAGCCATGATGCAATACCCACTTCTGGGCACTGCTGCCAAAAAATACCCTTAGCTGCTCCCAGGTAAATGCAAACCTCCCCATCTTTAAAGAAAAGGGATTTCCCACTCTCTGTTACACATTAATTAAAAAAAAAGGACAAAAGCTGACACGGAGAGGGATCAGCTGGAGCCCCTCCGGTCACGGTCAGTGCGCAGCACAAGTCCTCTGCTGCCAGGCTGATGTCATCAATCCAGGAAAACAAATTTGTTTTATTATAGATCCACAGGTCTTTTTTAAAATCTTAAAAACCAGAAAATGAAGCTAGCGGTATACAAACAAGCCAGGAAACAGTAAGTGGTAAACACAGCTGATAGCTGCAGGCTTAGAAAAAAAATCCAAGACTCCTGCTTAGGCTTTGCCCTCAAGGCCAGTGTCAAGGAGCTCACCAAAAAATAAAGCTCTAAAATTACACTGGCTATAATTGCCTAGCATAGAGTGAAAATTTTAAGACTAATGTCCAGCACATTCAAAGTTTGCCTCAAAAGGAAACAGTCCAAACACCGACCACCGCACTGCTGCGTAAGGCACGCACTGGACACGGAAGGAAACCCATTTTCCAGCCAATCCTACTCCGGCCTTCACAGCCTTCCCCACACGGGGCCATCGGGACAGCCCCGCACAATCGCGTGCACGAGTTCACCGACAGCTTGGCGTGTTCACCAGGAGGGAAGGGAACAGCGGTCAGGTTCAGCGTGTCCTTTGGATCCATCACAACCCGGCTCCCGACAGGCATGGGGACGTGCATCCCAGACGTCCAAACCAGGAAACCAGTACGTTGCCCCTGCTTCGCCTCTTGCTAAGAAAACATCTTTTTTTTTTTAAATCACATCTAACATATCTAAATGATTCTAAAACCCTGTCATCTTACAGTGAAATGCATCTAACTACATCCTCTTGATGAAATACATCTGAAAACTTCTTTCCACCTTCAATACCCCTGGTAAAGGGTTTAAGCCCACGACAGCCCTGGTCCAGGCTGCTGCAGCCTCAGGCAGCCGGGGAGCCCAGCAGCTCCCTCCCTCCCCTCCCAGTTTGGATCTCCATCCTGCAGCTCGCTGTTCTTCGTAGCAAAATGGGGTTTCAGAGCTCCTCAAAAACTTTAGCCAATGCCTGCAAACTCCCTAAGTTTTGCTAACGGTCCTCCACAGCTTGCCAGCTTCGTACAAAACCAAACCTTCCAGCCGCGGGCTCTGCTGCATTTTGCGCTTCCCTGGGTTTATCGGCTGGAAGGGATCCAAGGTCACCTCCACATTCCTGCTCAAAGCACGGGCGATACCAAATGCAGAGTGGGTTGCTCAGGGCATCGTCTCAAAAAAACAAAAAACAAAAAACCAAAAACCAAAACAAAACCCAAACAACTTCCAAGGACAGAAACAGGAAACACCTTGAAAGCTGAACATGCCGCTGTTACCTGACTGAACAGACTCTGACCCAGCGAGCCCCAGGAGCCAAGTGTCAACGCAAACACACGCAGACGTCGCTACTCAGACACAGCTACCCGTCCCCCCCAGCTCTGAATTCACAGAACATGTTAAGGTATCTTTTCTTTCAACATTTTCCCACCTCTACCTCTTATGCAAGTAGGTTTTTGACTATTTCTCCCCTGAAAAAAAAAAAAAGTGATCATACAGTATCAAGAATTAACCTAAACAAAACTTTAGTTTCCCTGCACATCAGTCACTAGTGTATTTTTATGTCAGAAAAAGGCAGTGCCTCACTTTTTCATATTCTAAATGTACCCAGCATACATCCAACTGCTCGCACTGGGCAGAAGCTCCAGCCCTGTTTAATACAGGACAGACACCCACGAACAGGACAGGCTGCTCCCAGATGGACTCGTCATCTCCCAATAGCAAGAAAGATGTTTCTGCTGCTTTGACTTTTGAGAAAAGATGTACTATTCAACTAAAAAAGCCAAAATTCTGATCTCTGACAAGTAGCTCAAGTTTTCATTAAAAAACCCAAACCTTTAGTATAGATTGGTAACAGAAACAATAAAAACATCGCTATGCAGACAGGTACAAAACCCCTGAGGGTCACTAAATCTGTCACGTTGTAACAAGAGTTGGAAGTCAGAGGAGCTAGGTATTGTACAAACAGCACAGTCAGCAAAAGCCCAGGGTTTGGTTTTTTTAAACCTTTTGTTGTTGTTTTCAATGCACTAAGGCACCAGGAAATCACAGTTAGGCAAATAGGATCTTCCACGCAACATTAAACCCGCTACACTTACCATGTATTACACAGGTGTGAATTTAGGATCGAAGTGCAATAGTGTGAGGCGAGCGCTCTTGAACCAGCAGCAGCACGGGAAGCGAGCTGGAGAAGGAAGGAGGACAGGAGCTCTCGCCTCAGATCTGCCGGGATGCATCACAAATACGTTCTTCTCATACGCGACCACCACCAAAAGCTAAAAATCCACCAACCACTGACACAAAGTCACGTCCCTTTGAAGACTCATTTCTCCATCACTTCAGAGCTACTTAAAAAAAAGGCAACTTTAACCTCCTAAAAATATCAGAAATATTTCAAAGGCTCCCATAACCAAGAAGATAATTTTTAAAAGACACGGAGGGAACAGAGACGGGGGTTTACAACAGGAAGGAACTGCCAACTCTCTTTAATAGTACATCACTCTGTCTAGCAGAGAAGTCAGCAAAGCTCAAACCTTGCCATATCAATCAAGAATTATACAGCATTTTACAACTTTAAAGCACTGTACAAACATTACTGCAAGGCTGCAGCTCTCAAGCTTTGCTAAACACACAAATTGGTCACACTTTACCACCAGCTGCACGTCCGTTTCCTCTTTCAGTATCTCTCAGCTCTTCAAAGGATTCTTCAGTTTCAGATAATCCCTGCGAGGCCGGATGCCACCACAGCATCTGCAGTCAACGCCTTGCACTTTGCACAAAAGCACTTTTTGACAGCATAACTCTGGGAGAAGTCCCCTTGCAATTGCCAGTAAATCACATGGAAACCCAAGTATATTTTATCTTCACCAACACAGTTGGCATTTTCAATGACATTCCAGTAATTTGGAGGTTACTGCCATAGCAAAAAGGTAACGGGTTTGGTTTTTTTTTTTTTTTGAGGCAGATACAAAGTTCTAAACTACTTGGTATGAAGTTAAATTCACTCACTGCATCAGAAACTTGGTGCCTAATGTACATTTAAAAACGCAACGTGAGCTGTGCCCTGCTCTTCCTAAGGTTCTGCCTTACAACATACGGTCGTCAGCAACAGTTGTCTCTCCATGCGTGTTCCCTTCGCCCCCAAACCTGAACGTTTGATGTCCCCCGGTCGGACAGGGATGCCGTGGAGAAGGGGACAGCAGAAACCCTCAAAGCTGGCGGCCACCGCAGCTACTCAGAACCAAGGCTTATCCAGGATCTCTAGAAAAACATTCATGCGATTTCTTGGTGTTTAGGATTCGTGAACGAGGAAAAAACACAGCTATAAATGCAACGATTTAAACTAACACAGTGTGAAGTCAGCTTCTTACGTTAAAGCAGACAAGACATCATTACTAAGCTACACCTTTCCTGTCCCCTTCAGGTGACGATGCTCATCTCCTTTTAGTCTCTGCACCTCTGAATCCTAGACGACTTACAGGTCTCCATTTTGGCTCCTAGTCAGCGAAGGGTTACAGGCAACAGGCACTGAACTGTCACAGTCCAAAAAGATCGGTCTTCATCAGAGACCATGGAAGCTCACATTTTGATCAACTCCAAGTCCTGGGCTCCATTCCAGACACGCCGATATCGCAGGAAAATACAACGTACCATTATTCAGAGCCGGCAGCTGAGACAAAGAACTAGATCTAGTTGCCGAGGTGCTTCCAGACTTATCCAGCCAGGCGCTGCCGCAGGGTGCCTACCCAACTCCATTCCGTCAGCTGTTGCTTAAATACACTGTTGAGCAAATACTCAGAAGAGGATAAGACTATCCTTTTATTCTGACGGAGAAGTTGCACATATCAGTCCATTCAAGACCAAGAGACGGTTAGAATTTAAGGACAACAAAAGCAACACACCTTTCACTTGAATTCTCCATGACCACTGATGCATGAGATAATGTACGCTGCCAAATGACCGTGGTCCTTACAGGACAGACCAAAAGAATACAACTGATATATCAAGTTGACAACACAGTTGCTAAGATCAACATAACCCTAAATGACACCCATGATTTATGATTTTTGATTTTTTTTTTCTTTTTTTCTTTTTTTTTTTTCTTTTTTTAAGTGCAGTGCCAGTTTCAGAATATTTGAGAAAAATAGCAAGGCCCCACACTTATGGCTGGACTGGGCACGTCCAAAGAAAAGTTAACCACTTACGTCAACAGGTACATGAATCGGAAAGCCTATAACCACGGAAGGGTTCTGTAATAACCCACGTCTCCTACCCAGGCTCCTGTAGCTAGATCTGGTTGATTTAGGTAACAGATTCAACAAAACCTGTGAAAGTGACAGTGTATATTTTTTAGAAAGGAGGAACTAAGGTTATACTACATCATTTACTGAATTGTTCCACCATTGCTCTGTAGGTTTTACGGCATAAATAAAAAATGGAGAGGAAAAAAAAAAAAAAAATAAATACATTGGCTCCTATGAAGTCAGAAGTGGTTTGGGCTGCATAGTGGAGGGGTGAGAAATGGGGGCAAAATTTACACACTTTGAGACAAAACAGGAAGCGCCTGCAAAGTAGTAGAGGAGAAAGGCAAGAGTTTAAGTGTCCTCGTTCATATCCTGGCTGTCTGTCCGAGCGATTTTCCGTGGTGGTGCCGAATTCTCACCTTCTATTTCCACTTGCTCTTGATCTCTCTTCTTTGCTGCATTCTGTTGGGACAGAGAAAGTCAGAGTGAATCTCTTCAAAGCCTCAGATTCTGGCAAGAACTAGTGTCGGCAGAACAAGATTTCATTTGTAAAAGTTTTGGGATGGAATGTAGCGCTGCAATCACCTGACACACAGAACAGACACTGAAGAGGATTTTGCCCAAAGCTGAAAGGCGCTCCTTCTAGATTGTTCTTCAAATTTGAGGGCGGGACTAGAACACCAATCACTGATCTCAGCACTTCTTATTTATAGATCTCAAATACTGCATAAACATAAGATGTTCTTTCCCACTGCTCTGAGTCAGTCCCTGAACTTACCAAAGTCCCCCAAAGCCTTCTGTCACATACAAATACTGTCTCTTCAGCTTTAGTTCTTTACAATTTTACCTCTCCACGTTCTCCCGCAACCTCTGCTCTGCTCAGTCGCTGCTTCGACATCTCCACTCCTAAGTCATCACCTTGTTCTGATTACTCCCAACCCAGCTATCCCAGCTTCCTTGCCTCAAACGCTAGCTAGAGTGTACCGCTTTGGGTGTTCCTCATACAAGAGCTCAGATTTTGTACCCAAAGTACTCACACAGCCTCATTAGTGCGTTCCTGTTCTGCACAAGCACGTTCGTCTTCCCCTAAACAGTCCTGGGAAGTACGAGCAGCTTTGCCCTAGCTGTAAAGTAGACACTGAGGCACAGGGAGACCAATCTCCCAAGGTCACAAAGGAAAACCACAGTCAGTGGGAGATGTAACTGCAGTCTCCCAAGTTCTACAATAAACACTGAGTTAATGTCCCTTAAATTGAAAGGGAAGAAAAAGTTGGTGGTTGTTCTGTTGGTTGGGGGTTTTTTGGTGTTTTTAAAAAAAAAAATCTTGTGCAGAGACTGAGCTTCCTTACATTACCTCTTGCTGAAGTGCAGTTTGCACTTTCTTTTTAATTAAATCTTCAGTATTTTGATTGTGATCAATATTCAGCTCAATTAACCCGCGTCAGCAAATCAAGACAAAATGTTAATATTAAAGAAAACACAACCATACCTTTTTGTCCCACTGCTGATGTAAATAACGCAAAAGTATATTTGTCTTTTCTGTAACTATGACTGCCAAAAAAAAAAAAGAAACAAACATACTGAGATCATTTTAAAGATGACTTTTAAAACGCTGCAGGAATCACCACATTACTTCACATACTAAGCATAGTCCTTTTTAATAAAGGAACAGTAGGTAGGAACAGCGATCACTTAATAAGGATAGAGGAAAAGCACAAAAACTAGACACATACTGCTAATCACAGCTCAATCATATCACCCGATCTGAACTTTAAAATAACAGAGATTATATATACACCAGATTTTTAATAGTAGAACAGAATAAAGTTATAAAACCTCAAAACTTTAGCAGGGCAGACTTACTTTGTTCAGAAGGATATTCTCTTGTCGGAAGATATACTGACGGTCTTCTATTCTATAGAAGAATTAGAACAGTTACAGAAGCAAGACAGCAAAAAGGTGATTTTTTTAACCCAAGCACAGCTAAACCAACCAAAAGGCTCTCGTTGATGCAGGCTACAAATACATTGTGATATTCTGCCCTGTTACATGACACTGTGCGGCTACAGCTTTTTAAAACACACGTATAAAGAAGGAGGTCCATTTTTCCATGTTTTTCAGGGCATAAGACTACTATTAAAGAATGTGTATACATAAAGAAAGCACCACAGATGTGGTCTGGCTGATGCAAGGACACATTCCTCACCAGAGCAAGCAGGCAGTTTTCCTTGCCAATCTCAGCTCATGAACTACCAGCTGTGATCATATGCATTTAAGAAACAAAATACTCATTTCAAGTTTATTTCACTCTAGCATCCTTTGAGCCACGCAAAAAAACCACCTTCCCCCAAAGCACTAGGATGTGGCAATACTTACTGATGCTTTACATACAGAATCCGCATGGAATCTGCTGAAGTTGCTTTTGTTGTAGACTGGTAATCCTTTCAAAAAATCTGCCTAAAAAGACACAGAATACAAAGAAAGAAGTAGGTGAGGAATGAAAGAGTGATATTCTGGTTGCTGTTTGCTTTGTGGTGATTCTTGAAGGAGTTGCTCAGGTCATTAAGACAAACAACTGCAGGAACTGAAGGATGCTGCCAGGTCCCAGATGGTTGTTGGATACTGAAACCACCACGGATATAGCAGACCAGAATCCACAGCGATTTACCAGCACAAATCACAACATCACACACGAAACTCTGCCACAGCTGCGCTGATGTCTGAAGTCCTTGAATATGACACCATATCAAACCAGTTGCTCTTTTGTTTTCCCAATTAACATTCTTTGTCATAGACCAAGGCTGGTTCCACAGAGCAATAAAAGCCTCAAAAAGCTCAATCTTTATCACACATTTATCAGCCTGGTCCAACAATTTTTTTTTTCCTTCTTTTTTTAAGGATCACACCCCTACATGCATCAAGGCTATTGGTACATCAAAAAAAAAAATAAAAAAAAAAAAA
>VXBL01001020.1:0-10119 GCA_013400195.1 Aramus guarauna | reverse complement strand
ATTTACCCTCAAAATTCAGAGCTTATTAAAAAACCCCAACAAAGCAGTCTTTTGCTGAGTCTTCTTGGGCATGGCCTTTGTCCACACTTTTTGAAAACAAGTTGTACAATTTTACACTGCAATGTCGTGTGTTCAAACCAGATTCATCCATGAAGAGCCCATGTAAATTCAATTCCTGAAGAGGAAACAGCTTTTACAAATAAAATTATTCTTAGTTTAAGCACCAAATTAATGGCCTGTGGGAAGATAGGGTGATGAATAGCTTTCTTTAACCAAACTGCAGACTTGAATAAGTTTCTATGTGTCTCCCTTTCTTAAAATACAGTCATATAACTGTATTCTTTTCTGGTCTTCGGTTTTGTATTCTTGGTTTTCTTTTGAGCTCTTCTAGCTGGACCTCAAATGAAATGTACCTATTGTGTCAGTGTTGATCCTGAAACTTAGTAACTCTAAAGATAACTCTCTTTCCACTTTTTGCCTGGGTTACTTATTAAATCTCTTAAAGCTAGCAAAATATGTAAATACAGTAAACAGTAGTATGATTTGGTCAAAAGAGTATACATAAATTTTTAGAACTGGCTTCACAGATGTTGTGTTTAAATATAGATGAGGTATAATTATATCTCAGATATCTAACAGATAAAAGACACATCTGTATAATGCGTAACTCTATTCAGTAGTATGCTTGGAACTCTTCCTACATATTTTTGAAAGGGAAGTAATCCTAATTTAGAGCAATTCTTTCCTCCTGTTTTGATACTTTCTCGTGCATATTCTCCATAGGCATGGAATGAAATAGGGGTGGCTCTTGTTTTTCAGTACTCTGTTTTTATAGGGACTGTGCATTTTGATTTTTGTTGAATGAGTTTAGTTTTTTGACCTTTTTCCTTATTATATGTAGGAAAGATCCCTCTTCATTTGTAGATGTTGCTTTTGAATACATAAAGGTTAGGTGTTTGAAAGAGGTGGTGTTTCTTTAGAATGCATTATCTATCATAGTGACAAAGTATAAATATCTTCAAGTGATTCAGAGTGATCTAAATATGGATGTCATCTCTTTATCTCTGTTTATGTGCAGTTTTTTGATGACATAAATATACAGTGCTCTAGAGAAACAGAGCACCCTGATTTTTTTTAATTTTTTTTTTTAATTTTAAAAGGGCTTTCATTGCAGTTCACTTCTGCTGTGTTTTATCCTCTTCTAAAAGTTACTTATAGCTACAGTCTTAGCAGTGGCAAAGACAGTAGTTTGTACTGTGTGCTGCTTTGGAAAAAACAGCAGTTATCTATATCTGTTTCTCTCGTGGCTACTTTGTTCTGTCTCAATGCTTTAATGTTAAAAAAGGACCTTTAACTATTTGGCAATTCTTTGTCATGGTCATCTTTCCTGAATAAGATGTGATGAGTGTCAGTTTTTACCTCAGATGGTTGAAATGTTTCTTCAGCCTTTAAAAATGGGTCTACTAGAAATTCCAATTGACACTCTTTAAAAAAAAAAAAAAAAAAGGCAGACGAAGTGATTAAATAATGTTATTATGTTTGTGACCTGGGAAAGCTGAGGTATAGTTAATGTAAGACTTTTAACCGTCTCCAGACTATGCTACCAATAATACGTTCAAAGGCTTGTAAGAGGTGTCAGGCACCAGTCTCTGGATTTGAGATATTTTACTCCTCTGCTGTTTCTGCCTCCCTGTGATGTGTATTGTGGAAGACTGAAGCAGGAACCAATCATAGAAGGTAGTTGAAGAGAGAAATAAACAGCTGGACCTTCTGGGAAGAAAAGACAGGTTATTCATCTAGCTTCCAGATGAGCCACTTACATGTGTAGCTTTCTATCAAGACCTGATAACCCCTACTGCAAAAGAAAAACAACCCCAAAACAACTCCCAAACCCAAAAAAACTCCCAAAAGATGCGTTAGGACAGGATCTGTGCTCTACAGTGGACACTGTTAGTCTCACAATACTTTATTGTAGTCACAGATTGGTCAGTACTACATGGCTGTCTGAGTCAAGTTGCTTTTCTGTCTTCAGCAGCAGCAAATTTAAGTGTTGTTCCTATTTGCCAGGCCAAGTTTGAGTAAACAAGGAGGAATCTACAGTGGATCCTTGTTCATTGAATAGAGTTCACAGGAGCTTGAAAGACTTGCCTACTACAGAAGTGCTCTAATGTTCCAGGAATCAGACTTGAGGCTAGGAAACAGTCCATCCTTGACTTTATATCATGGTAAAGAGTCACAAATAGGACTTCTGGAACATGTGCTACTGCGTTTTTATAAATGCATGTCAAACTTGTGTCTCCATTGCCTTCAAGGCTGGGTTAAGTCTGCTCAAGTAATTAAACATAAAGATATGGTTACGTTATAAAAAAAGACCTTTCAGAGCATGTCATCTCAGCAGTTCCTAAATCTAATGCATCAAGTCATGGTCATTGAGCACATCTTTATCTTTGTCCTACTTAATGCTTGCAGATGGACAGAGTATACGGCCTCTACTTTCATATCAGAGTCTGACCAGTGCATCGCATTTGAAAAGAGTCTTCATATTTGTCCTGGCTTCAGCTGAGACAGAGTTAATTTTCTTTCTAGTAGCCAGTGTAGTGCTGTGTTTTGGATTTAGTGTGAAAATAATGTTGATAACACACTAATGTTCTTAGTTATTGCTAGGTAGTTGTAGTTTCTACACCAAGTCAAGGACTTTTCAGCTTCTCACACCCTGCCAGGTGCACAAGAAGCTGGGGGAGCGCAGCCAGGACAGCTGGCCCAGGCTGGCCAAAGCGATATTCCCTACCATAGAACGTCATGCTCTGGATATAACTGGGGATGCCAACCGGGAGGTGGGATAGCTGCTTGGAAGCAGACCGGGCATTGGATTGTTTTGGGTTTTTTCCTTTCACATGTGGTGAGCAATTGCATTTGTGTATCACTTGTATTATTGTTGTTATTATTCTCTTCCTTTGTTATCCTATTAAACTGTCTTTATCTCAACCCACAAGTTTTGTTCGATTTNTCTTTATCTCAACCCACAAGTTTTGTTCGATTTTCCTTCCAGTCTCCTTCTAGGGGACAGTGAGCGAGCAGCCGTGTGGTGCTCAGTTACTAGCTGGGGCTAAACCATGACAGTTCTTTTCGGTGCCCAATGCAGGGCACAAAGGGTTGAGATAATGACAGATCTGACCAGAGCATGTTAAAACAAAGTTGTTGTAAGCATTTGTTATGTTAGTTTAATTGTGACTGGTCACAGTGCTTATTTGTTCACAGACTTGTGTTATGTAACACCTTACTTGCTGTATATACTGTTTATCAGTGTTTGTGGTGTTTGTCACCTCTCGGCATTGGATTAAGGTTATAGCTCTGCTGTTTGGTGTACTACTGGCTTATGGTATGATAAAATCATTGATAGTTGGACCAGTTTTGTATTTGTGTTCAGCAGCAGCTGAATCTGTATTCAGTGGTGGCAGAGTGACAGTGATGGCTTCATCTCTGTACTTTGGGAGACATCTGTCAGACACTATTAATAATCACCCTTTTTACTTTTTCTCCTTAGAGAGACAATATATGGAGGAGACATTTTCCTTCACCTTCCCCTTCTTCTCCAGGCTAATTACAACAGCTTTTGAGAATGTTGAATATCCTTGGGATGTTCAGACCAGCATGTTTCTGTTGCTAAGTTTCCTGATTGTGGTTCAGGTCTCGTTTAGGGTTAAAAAACTAAAAATACCAACTGGAAATCAAACTCTGGTGACAGGCACCACAGCTGAAACAGAGAACCAACCCATACTGGTATCAATTGCCCCTATACGTAAGGAGAAACGGACACGAAATTCTCATCCTTTAGTAAAGGATGGTGAAACAGGGCCATCACAAGAACAAGAGGAGCAGACAGAACCAAAGGTAATCACCCGATCCCTGTTCCTGAGTAAGCTGTGAGATATGCAAAAAGTCTTCAGCCGTCGATTAGACAAGCAGCTTGTTGCCTGGCTGCTCTGATGCTGGGATAGCGGGGCCAGTAGCCTGGAATGAGAGGCTAGGGAAGCCAAGCAGCTGGGATCCCTGACCAGGGAAGACGTCATTGACAAGGCAATTGGAAAAGGGACACAAGCCCTCAACCTCTGGAGGCACCTCTTCACAAGTGTGAGGGAAAGGTATCCCTTCAAAGAAGATGTTATATGTTACCCAGGCAAGTGGACCACCATGGAGAGAAGTATCTAGTATCTGAGGGAATTAGCCATATGGAAGGTGGTTTATTATGACCTGGACAATGTGCAGTTACCCACAGATCCAGTGTACCCAACCCATGTAGCAGAGGTTTGTACAGAGCACACCACCAGCGTATGCCAAATCATTGACAGTACTGGCCTAGAAGAACGAAGAGGCACCAACAGTGAATGAAGTGGTTGGCCAACTCTGGCAATATGAAGAAAATCTCTATTCTTCCCTACAGACCTCTGTCTCAGCTGTGAGAAGACTGTCCTACAAATCCAAAAACCTGTTTGAGAAACTGTCCTGGGAGGTCCAGCGACTCAAACAGACTATGTCCAATTCCCTGCTTGTATGGACCAGTATCTCAGCTGTTAGGATTAAGTATTCCTTTGCTCAAGAGAGGATATAGAGGGTACACACTACAAGGCACCCTGTGGCTTTACCTGTGTGACCACAGAGAAGACATGCAGAAGTGGGATGGAAATTCTACCTCCACCCTAGAGACACGGGTACATGAATTGCAAGGAAAAGCAATTACAAATGGGAGTTCTTCAGGAAAAGTGCTGCTCCAGTGGGCAGTTCCCCAGACAGAGTAGGAGGGCTGATTATCTGATCTTATAGAAGGAGCTTCTGATTTGTATTTACAAGGAGTAACAAGGATGAGATTTGAACCAACTTGTGCCACACCAAGTCATTCATTGGTTAATGAATGCGATGACCAGGATTGGAGAGGTCCTGTCTCCAGCCAAGTGGAGGAAAGGGACAACTGGAATTACTGAACTGTGTGGATTTCATGGCCTGGCATGTCAGACCTTCAGGAGCATAAAGCTGTAGTAGACAGCAGTGCACAGTGTACCCTAGTGTCATCAAGCCATGAAGGGGCAGAATCCATCTATATTTCTGGAGTGATGGGGATCCCGAAGGCTGACTGTGATGGAAGCTGAAGTGAGTCTTAACTGGGATGATCGGGAAAAGCACCCCATTGTGACTGGCCCAGAGGCTCTGTGCATCCTTGTCATAGACTACCTCTGGAGAGGGTATTTCAAGGACCTAAAAGGGTACCGGTGGGCTTTTGGAGTAGCTGTCTTAGAGATGGAGGAAATTAAACAGCTGTCTGCTCTGCCTGGTCTCTTGGAGGAGCCTTCTGTTGTGGGATTGCTGAGGGTTCAAAAACAACAGGTGCCAATCGCTACCACAATAGTGCACTGATGGCAATACCGCACCAACTGAGACTCCCTAATTCCCGTTCCAAACTGATTCATCAATTGAAGGGTCAGGGAGTGATCAGCAGAACCCGCTCACCCTTTAACGGTCCCCTATGGCCAGTGTGGAAGTCCAACAGAGAGTGGAGGCTGACAGTAGACTATCATGTCCTGAATGAAGTCACGCCATTGCTGAGTGCTGCTGTGCTGGAAATGCTAGAGNTAGTTTTCTGGAGAATGCATGTTCCGAATTACAGTCTTAATTGTAAGCTCTGTCTGTCAAGTGACCTAGAAGAACAATGATTTAAAATGAGACCCTGAGCAATGACAAGCCTTTGAACAAATTAAACATAAAATAGTTCATGCAGTAACCCTTGGGCTAGTCTGGGCAGGACCAGATGTAAAAAATAAGCTTTATACTGCAGTTGGGGAGAATGGCCCTACCTGGAATCTGTGGCAGGAAGCACCATGGAAAACTTGAGGTCAGCCCCTGGGGTTTTGGCGCTGGGGATACAGAGGGTCTGAGGCCCACTACACTACAACTGAAAAAGAGATATTGGCAGCATACAAAGGAGTTTGAGCCACTTTGGAAGCGATTGGTACTGAAGCACAGCTCCTCCTGGCCCCTCGACTGCCTGTGCTGGGCTTGATGTTCAAAGGGAGGGTCCTTTCTACACATCATGCAACTGATGCTATGTGGAGTAATTGGGTCACACTGATCACACAGCGGGCTCAAATAGGAGACCTTAGTTGTCCAGGAATTCTGGAAGTGATCACAGACTGGCCAGAAGGCAAAAATTTCAGAACATTGCCAGAGGAGGAAGTGACACATGAAGAGGCCCCACGGCATAATAAACTACTAGAAAATGAGAAGCCATATGCCCTGTTCACTGATTGGTCCTGTTGTATTGTAGGTAACCATCAAAGGTGGAAGGCAGCTATTGTGGAGTCCTACGTGATGAATTGCAGAAGCTGCTGAAGGAGAAAGTGAATTGAGCCAGATTGCAGAGGTGAAAGCCATCCAGCTGGCTTTAGACACTGCTGAAAGAGAAAACTGGCTGGTGTTCTACCTCTATACTGACTCATGGCTGGTGACAGATGCCCTGTGGGCGTGGTTACAGCAGTGGAAGCAGAGCAACTGGCAGCACAGTGGCAAACCCATCTGGGCTGCCGAATTATGGCAAGACATTGCTGCCCAGCTAGAGAAGCTGGTTGTAAAAGTACACCATGTAGATGCCCATGTACCCAAGAGTTGGGCCACTGAGGAACAACAGAACAGCCAGCAGGTAGATCAGGCTGCTAAGATTGCAGTGGCTCAGATAGATCTGGGCTGGCAACATAAGGGTGAATTATTTATATCTTTGTGGGCCCATGAGACCTCGGGCCATCAAGGAAGGGATGCAACATATACAGATGGGCTCGTGATCAAGGGTTAGACCTAACTATGGACACTATTGCACAGGTCATCCATGAATGTGAAATGTGCGCTGCCATCAAACAAGCCAAGCAGGTAAAGCCTCTGGTGTGGAGGATGATGGCTGAAATAGAAGTATGGGGAGGCCTGGCAGATTGGTTATATCACGTTCCCACAAACCTGCCAAGGCAAGCGGTATGTACTTACAATGGTGGAAGCAACTGCCAGACAGCTGGAAACATATCCCATGCCACTGCCCAGAACACTATCCTGGGCCTTGAAAAGCAAGTCCTATGTCGACATGGCACCCCGGAAAGAATAGAGTCAGACAACAGGACTCATTTCTGGAACAGCCTCATAGACACCAGGGCCAAGGAGCATGGCATTGAGTGGGTTTATCGCATCCCCTATCCTGCACCAGCCACTGGGAAAATCAAACGATACAATGGACTGTTACAGACAACACTGAGAGCAATGGGTGGTGGGACCTTCAAAGATTGGGATACACATTTAACAAAGGCTTCCTGGTTAGCTGACACTGGGGGATCTACCAGTCAAGCTGGCCCTGCCCAAGCAAACCTTCCACATACTGTAGAAGGGGAGGAAGTCCCTGTAGTGCATAAAGAATGTGTTAGGGAAGACAGTCTGGGTTACTCCTGCCTTGGGCAAAGGTGAACTTGTCTGTGGGATTGCTTTTGTTGAAGGACCTGGGTGCACTTGGTGGGTAATAGGGAAGGATGGGGAAGTTCTGTGTGTACCTCAAGGGGTTCTGATTTTGCGTGAGAATAGCCAGTGCTTTAAATTGTATGATGTTAATTGCTATGTAAAACTGCATGTCATCACTACTATGATTGCTATATGCCATAACAATGGTATTACAGTAAGAATGACGGGAAGTAATGAAGTGAATTTTGATGAAACCAGAACTGGCTTCAGTGACTGGCACTCAGCTACTTCCTCGAGATTGACATTTCAACCCACAGACTGTGAGCATGGACTGCACCAGATGCATCTGGAGTTTGTAGCTGATGTAGCATGCAAGAGCACACACCCTCCTGCCCTGAGAGACTTATGACAGGTGGAGCCCCAAAGTCATGGACTAAATGAACTCAGTGGGCATTTTAGAGGGATAGCCGATAGACTAAGAGAATGGTATCTATGTGTACATATCAAAAGACAGGAAAAGTGATGGTGACTAATTGGAATGTATTGGGAAGTATAGGACTTCGGCATGACATAGGTGGTATGGAATAAGAGGTTGATACTGTCCTGGTTTCAGCTGGAATAGATTTAATTTTCTTTTTACTAGCTGGTATAGTGCTGTGTTTTGAATTCAGTATGAAAATTACATTGATAACACACTGATGTTAGTGGTTGCTAGGTAGTTGTAGTGTCTACACCAAGTCAAGGACTTTTCAGATGCACAAGAAGCTGGGAGAGCACAGGCAGGACAGCTGGCCCAGACTGGCCAAAGGGGTATTCCCTAACATCATGCTCTGGATATAACTGGGGAAGCTAGCTGGGACGTGGGATCACTGCTCAGAAACAGACAGGGCATCATATTGGGGTTTTTGGGGTGTGTTTTTTTTTTTTCCTCTTTTCACATGTGGTGAGCAATTGGATTTGTGCATCATTTGTATTATTGTTACTATTGTTGCTATTGTTACTATTCTCTTTCTTTGTTATTCTATTAAACTGTCTTTATCTCAACCTACTAATTGTTTGTTGGTTGTTTTTGTTTGTTTGTGTTCCCCCCCACCCCCAGTTCTCCTCCCAGTCCCCTTGCCGGGGGGTGGAGGGATGAGCAAGTGACTGTGTGGTACTTTAGTTATGGTTAGTTAGTTATATGATAATATTTTACTGGTCTATACAGCCATTACTTAACATCTTCCATACAGTGCAGTTCCTTAACTTAGACTTGCTTACCCTGGCATGGGAAACTTAAAATACACTGCTTTATTTCAGAAACATTTTTCTTCTTAGTAATGAAGGACTTTACTCCTAATTATTACTTTTTTTTCTAGACAGACTTGATGTTTATTTGTAGTATTTCCTAGAACCATTAAGAGAAAACTTGTCTCTTCTCAGGTTAGGTGAATTAGATGTATCCTATGAGATCATGTGAGAATGTGTTGTTTCATGCCAGTTCATCTTAGAGCTTTGAAAGTTTAGGAAACTTGGACAGAATATGGTAGGACCAGTTTTTGGGTTGTTTTTTGTTTGGTGAAGGAGCAAAGAGCTTTGTGTGCATATGTGTTGCATTATTTCAGATATCTCTCTGTTGATATATATTTAGGCTTGTAAAGAAACCTTGATGTTGCAAGGAATTCTGCAAAATATGTTTAGATCTGAATAATGTTAGGGAAATGCTAAATTTTGAAAATGAGCAAAGACTTTACAGTCAAACTTACCCATTATGATCTGACACTTAATTCTCTTGCATGTCAGAAGCAGTTTCTATTTGCCATCAGAAATACACTCATGGGAAATATACAGTGTAATATGTGTATTTTCTTAGATATATACATTCTTTCATATCTAGGTATAATGTCTGTTTTTATCTCAAAATGACCTGTTCTCTCATCTCTTATTTTTTTCCCCAGGGTTTGGAATACTGTGATGAAAGGTACAGTTTAGATCTCACGGGTGGAGTCTTTCCGTTGAGAGGGCAGACCAGCAATACTAAATTACTGAGCTGTCAGACTGTAGAAAAATTTCGCAACCATGTTGACAGAGAGGAAAGCGTTAATGAAGGTTTGTTCTGATGTCCGTATTGGGTTATTCTGAAAGAAATGGGCTTGGAATCTGAGCAATGAGAGCTGTTCTGTACCCACAGTCTGGAAGTCTTAAATCCCTGTATAGACTAGCTTGTTGGGCTTATTTAAAAAGAAAAATTGGGTGCATAAGATACGTGGGACTTCTTTAAAGGGGGAAAAAAAAAAAAGCTTTTATTTTATGCTTGCTGACATGCTATGAATGATGAGGTCATCTGTATAACGCTTGTCAGTCATTTTATTCCTCCAGCTGTTGTCTTTGAATGATAAGACCATTCTCTCCATTGCCTAGGCATGCTACCTCTTTTTTTTTTTCCTGTTCAAACCTATGTCTGCCTCTGCATCCAGCTGGTGGCTGGTCACCAGTGGTGTTCCCCAGGGCTCAGTACTGGGGGCAGTTCTGTTTAATATCCTTATCAATGGTCTGGACAAGGGGATTGAGTACACTGTCAATAGGTTTGCAGATGACACCAGGGTGGGCAGAAGCGTTGATCCGCTCACGATTCGGAAGGCTCTACGGCGGGATCTG
>VXBL01001016.1:26559-42466 GCA_013400195.1 Aramus guarauna | reverse complement strand
CCTCCCCGGCCTCGGATGTCACTGCCCACCACCCCCCTCCGCCTGCCGATTCCTCCCTCGCCCGGCAGCCGCACAGGTACCTGTCTTCCCTTTGGCTTACGAGCACCAGCTCTCGGGTATAAATGTTGCTTCTCACTCAGACGCTACTCTGATTCTGTGCTTTCGCTCAGATCATCTTTGTTGTAGCTTACCCAGGCAACTCCTAAGCTTTGCTTTTCTGTTGTCACTGAGCCTGACGCTGACAACTGCGTTGTCCCACCGGTAGCTTTTCCTGCTGATTAGTTTCCTTCTGCTGGAGTAATACTTCTTACTTTTATCCTCCCAAGTGGCTTTGGCACAGTAAGGTTTGGGTCTGTTGAGTTAATGTTCAGGCCTGCTGATTCTTCAAAAATCTTGAACGCACCTAGTTTCTCTCATTTGGCATATTCTTTGATTGAGGATGTCATAATCCAGCCTGAAATCTTCCTGATAGAGAATGCTTTCCTCAATAACTTCAGCAGCAGCCACAGATAGTTTTGATACATCTTTTGCTTTATTGATATGAAAAGGGGTTTGTCTTTTACTTTGTATTCAGAAGGTGGGTCTTGGAGAATTGTTTTATTGCTATTCTTGTCCTAAATAGAAAACCTGTTTCTGAAAACTTATAAAAAAAATGTAAAAGAAGGATTAGGATTGAGAAAGGATACTCAGTAATACTAATGTGTGAGTTACCTATGGCATCAGTGGTTTACCATGACTGCATACTTCTCATGGAATTGGGGGTAGTATCAAAATTATGGATATTAAAATTGCTTCTGCCTTTTCCTCTGACATGAAAAGAGTTCATAAGTTAATCTTTTTCTGCAAAACTGCAACTAAACCAAGAAAGCAATGCTTTGGGGTTCTAGATGCGTAAGGAACAAAGATTCATTAGGGGGCTTTGCTTGCAGAGGCTAACTGCTGGAGCTGTCTATACTTAGCTATCTGCAAAAATCATCTTGGAGAGAGAATGTTTCTTGTTACTCCTCCTCTGCATTTTGTAATTTAAGACACTTTCATCTGTGGTATTGCAAACAATAGCTTCATTTTTGCTAAGCTTTAGCTTGTATTATCTCTCATGGCTACAGAGTGCTTTGATGTCATAATCGAAAATACAACTGGTTGTGGATAGCATGAATGTTTGGTTAGAGATCAGTAGCGCTAGAGGGGCTGTGTCAGTGTGTGGTGATGATATCTCTAAAACCAAATCATTGTAGCTATGAGTTTACGTAAAGGTGATTTCAAGATCGTTAATCTAAGTGTGGAGTAAGGAGAGAGTATAATTGTTTTGCACCAAGTGGAATGAAATTTAATTTTGTTAAACGACTCTTGGTTTTGATTTGGAAGCTTAATTTTTTCCTTTAATGTTTCTCAACTAGGCATTGCAGACAGGTAGCACAGAACTCATGAAATACTTACTTTATTGTTCCAGACTTCTTATTTGATGAAACTTAGTTACTGCGTTCCACTTTCATGCAGTATTTTAGCACAGTTTCATAACTGCAAAAGAACTGTCAAATGAACTATAACAACCCAATGTGCTTGAAAAATCTTTCCTTTTTAATCGAAAACTGAAGTTAGTAGTCCCACCCATTCATGGATATTTAATTTATAATCCGCTGATGTTTAGTCTTTGGTCTTGTTTAGACTAGTACAGTTATTCATGTGGAATCAAGGTGCAAGAGAGCTTAGTGCCTGCTCCGCAGGCCCTCGACCCGGGAAGTGCACAGAGGTGGCCATGCCGGTTTGGCTGTGGGACATGCGTGCTGCAGAGAACTCTGGGTACAGGGTTCTTAACTGCTGCTGCCACATTGTGGGGGACCCCATGTTGTCTCGTACAGGTGCTCTCATCAGCATCCCTGCCGTGTACCCAGAGCTCTTCCTCTTTTTTCAAAGTCTTCACGACTTTTTACGTAACTGAAAATGCTGTTTTTGAACTAGTTTGCTCTGTGGTGGGTGGGTGAGGAGGTCATGTTGACAAACAGCTTAACCACAATACCAGATTTTAGTTATAAGTAAATTGTATAGCTTGCTTAGTATGAAATAAGATTATAATATCAAGATATACTCCTGAAGTTTGTTGAGAACCTGTGGATAAGAGACAAAACAGAAAAAGGAGGTGGGTGGGGGAAGAGAAAACTCTTAGTTACCTGTGAGTATAAATCCTATTTTCTTAAGTCCTAAACCACTTAATGCAAAACTCTTACAATCGTTGTGTTTTCACCTTATTTTTTTTGTAAGTGCTGTGAAGAACTTGCTGTAGACCTTTAGACAAGCTTACCTCTTTGTACTTCACTGACTCCACAAAGCTTTAAAATGTTTTATATGTTACTAACTATTTCTACTGCATCATGAAGCTAAGTAGGGTAAATCCAGATGTGGGAGAAGCAATGTTAAATACACTGGTTTTGCAAGAGCTGTGTACATAATACCTTGTAGTAATGCTTTCAAGTAAGTAGTGCTCTTCTTGAATGACCATATATTTGTGTTAGCCACAGAAGGCATACTTACTTCATGGGAAATAAGAAATATACATAAATGTTTGATCACCATGCTCCATGTGTGAACTGTACATTCTGGAAAATAGTGTAGAGATCTTCCATCTAATCAATTCTTAGGACACCAGCACAGGTTAATTCCATTAAGAGGAAAGGATTTTTTAACCTTTGGTTGAAAAATGGAAGTAACTTTCAAGGCTAAGCACAACTACTAAATTTAGTTTTGAACATAAATTTATGATATTTATATCATACTTCATACTGATAATAAAATGGAGGACAACTAAGATTGCTGTGTGAAACTGCTTTTTATAAACCTGTGTATATGCATGAGAATCCTTTCTTTGTGTCTGCTATAATTAATGCAGAGGAACTGCTCTGCATCTTGTTGTTAGGCTAAGGTTTCCACATGTGTTTAAATTTATGCTGTCTAACATGAGTCACTGACATATAAGTTTAAATGATATTTCCATGGAACACTTCCCTGTGCTGCTTGTTTGTAAGGCTTTGTTTATCAAGACTGTGAAGTATGCATTTCTCCAGTAGATGGAGTGTGATCTACATGGAGTCACAGAGGTTACCTGGCTTTCTGCCCCTTTGACTCTTAACTTAGAGGGTCAGCACTAATACCTTAGTTATTTCTTGCTGGAATATTTCTGTCTTCAAAGACTTGCATCTAATTCCTGTAGCATTGAGGCAACGCTTTTGTTTGAGGCAGGAGCTTAAAATCTCAAGTTAACGCTAAATTATTTGGCACCGTTGCGTTAGTTGTCTGGGTTATGGAGGTGGAACATAAATCTATTTTGCAGACTAGCGAATGACTTTATCTTATAAGCTCATTTGTGTAAAATAAAGCTTTGTAAATGCATTAAAAAACCATGATCTTAAATAATAGCTTTTGCTTCAAATTTAAGTCTTGACTTGGAATGAATTATCTGTCCATATCCCAGTACATGGCATTGAAATTAAAATTAATTCTCTTCCTTTGAAATGGTGAATATAGGCCACTGCTGGAGGCAGATCTTGTGTTGTGCAAACTCCATATGTAATTTTAGAACAATATGTACATATGGGAAAAAAGCTACAAGTAGCTAGAAAAAATAAGTTATTCAAAGTTATTTTAAACTCTATTTCTATCTTCTTCACCCTTCTGTTGTACTCTGCAGTGAGGAAGATGATGACCTTCAATATGTGGATCATGACTATGAAGTACCACAGCAAAAAGGTTTGAAGAAGATATGTAACAGGGTGAAATGGACACGCGATGAGGTAATACTTTTTTTGCTTTACTTTCATTCCTATGTGATATTGGTAGCACGCAAAATATGTTATTATTTAGTATCATATTGGGATAGCTTGTAATATTTATTGGCTGAGGTTATGTCTTAACAGGATGAAAGGCTGAAGAAGCTGGTGGAACAAAATGGTACAGATGATTGGGCTTTCATTGCTAGTCATCTACAAGTAAGTTGAATCTCTGTTTCAGTTAAGCTCCCTTTTAATATTTATTTACTTTGGTCATATTTCTAGCTTGGAAATGAGGTGAATTAGAAATCAGAAACTTATAATAGTAAAAAAAAAAAAAAAAATTTAAAGGATGCTTTTAAATAGGATTTAAGATTCTCCAAGTTCTGAGGTAGATCTCATCAGCTCAGGCTAGGGTTCAAGTGATGGTCTGAAATGATAAAAAATAATTTATACCTTCTGTCCACTTACTACTTGTTTTCATTGTGGAATATATTCCTATTTCCTATTGGTTACATCACTTGTGGTGGTTACATCTAGAGCTTACAGGATGCTTCTGAAGCAGTTAAGAGAGTGGCTTGCATCTGAAAGATTGCTTGAAAGCAGCAGGATCAATTTTGTCAACACTTTAGGAAAGGTGGGGTGGTAGGGGTTTTGTTTTGGTGTTTGGTGGTTTGGCTTTTTTTTTAATAGTGATGTCTGCTTCCCTAAGATATGTAAATCTTTCCACCCCCTCTCTGGGTGACCTATTGCAGTGTTCATATTACAAAGCCAAATAATAGAGGCTGGCATAATTAACGCTTACCTTGTTACTGATGGTCTTTTGCCAGGAAAACCCAGTGTATCTTGAGTTACTAGCATGTAAAGGCACTCAAACTGCCATGGTTTCAGAAGCCCTTTTCGCTATTGGGCTGGGCACAAGTAAACCTTCCTTCTATTCTGCCCAAAAAAGTGCAGACTGCTTAAAGGTCATGCTCAAGAGAGGGAATGCAGCTTGTATTCTTTTTCAATTTATTGTGGCTAAGGCAGACCTGAAACAATTTTATTGTTTCATCCCATCATTTGTTTTGCTTTTGTCCCCCAAATATGTCCTGATTTGAGAAATGTCTGGAAGGCCATAACTTCAAAATTTTTATTTCATCAAAAATGGGAAAACTATCCTATATTGAATCTGTTTTTTTACAGCTTGTCTCCACCAGGAGATGATAGTATTTTGTAACAAACTCTAGTGGGCTTTTAATCATACGGTGTCTACTTGTGATTGATTAACTTGAAGGTACTGTGATCAATGTAATTTTAGATGTAACTGTTTTCTGTAGTCTTGCAGACTGCTTCTTGTTTAACTTCATCTTAGTACGGTAGCATCTTTACTTGGTAGACAAGCCTAACAAAACCTTGAAATCAGTAGTTGCTATTCAGCGGCCTGCACTGAAGGGAGTAAATTGTCATGTCCCGGTGTTATAAAAGGCATTACTAGTATGCTGTGCTGGAGCAGGCTCTTATCTGAATATTTTTAAGGATTGGACCAACTACCCTGAGAGTCCCAAACTTTCCTAGCGATACTTTTTAGAAGGCTAAGTGAAACCTTACTTCTCTTTCATAATTGGGAACAATATTTCAAAAGATCCTTAGTGGAGATACAGAAAAGCACCATCTGTCCTGAGCAGAAAAAGCAGTGTTCTTTATGTGTTAGCTAAACTTGATATAAATCTGTTTTCCTTAACACTCTAGTAAAGAGCTGAGAACATATTCACTTGAGAATTAGAAAAAAAGTTTATTATTTTATTTGGTAGAAAAAGTATTTCTTTTAAAAAAATTTTGAATCACACAATGGTTTGGGTTGGAAGGGCCCTTAAAGAGCATCAAGTTCCAACCACCCTGCTATGGGCAGGGACACCCTTCACTAGACCAGGCTGCCCAAAGCCCCAACCAACCTGGCCTTGAACACTTCCAGGGATGGGGCCACCACAACCTCGCTGGGCAACCTGTTCCAGTGCCTCACGACTCTTAACAGTAAATAATTTCTTCCTGACATCTAACCTAAATCTACCCTCTTTAGTTTAAACCCATTACCCCTTGTCCTGTCACTACACTCCCTGATAAACAGTCCCTCTCTGTCTTTCCTGTAGGCCCCTTCAGGTACTGGAAGGCCTCAATTAGATCTCCCCAAAGCCTTCTCTACTCCTGGCCGAACAAGCCCAAATCTCTCAGCCTGTTCTCACAGGAGAGGTGCTTCAGCCCTCTGATCATCTTCATGGCCCTCCTCTGGACTCTTTCCAACAGCTCCATGTCCTTCTTATGTTGGAATCCCAAGAGCTGGATGCAGTACTCCAAGTGGGGTCTCACGAGAGCAGAGTAGAGGGACAGGATCACCTGCCTTGACCTGCTGGTCATGCTTCTTTTGATGCAGCCCAGGATACAGCTGGCTTTCTGGGCTGCAAGCGCATACTGCTGGCTCATGTTGAGCTTTCCATTAATCAATACTCCCAAGTCCTTCTCCTCAGGGGTGCTTTCAATCCATTCTCTGCCCAGTCTGTAGTTGTTCTTGGGATTGCCCTGACCCGTGTGCAGGACCTTGCACTTGGCCTTGTTGAACTTGGTGAGGTTCTCACAGGCCCACCTCTCAAGCCTGTCAATGTCCCTCTGGACGGCATCCCTTCCCTCCAGCGTGTCGACCGCACCACACAGCTTGGTGTTGTTGGCAGACTTGCTGAGGGTGCACTCCATCCTGCTGTCCCTGTCTCCAATGAAGATGTTGAACAGTGCCGGTCCCAGTACCGACCCCTGAGGAACACCACTTGTCACTGTTCTGCACTAGCATTGAGCCAATGGCATTCGGCCATTGACTGCAACTCTTTGAGTGTGACCATCCGTCCAATTCCTTATCCACCAGGTGGTCCATCCATCAAATCCATGTCTCTCCAATTTAGAGACACGGATGTCATGTGGAACAGTGTCAAATGCTTTGCACAAGTCCAGGTAGATGATGTCAGTTGCTCTTTCCTTATCCACCAACATTGTAACCCCATGATAGAAGGCCACCAAACTTGTCAGGCATGATCTTCCCTTAGTGAAGCCGTGCTGGTTGTCACCAATCACCTCCTTATTTTCTGTGTGCCTGAGCATAGTTTCCAGGAGGATCCGTTCCACGGTCTTGCCAGTCACAGAGGTGTTTTTGCCTGACTTCTGTTTATTTGGATGCATTGCTCCTGAGCTTCAAGGAGGTGATCTTTGAATACCAACTAGCTTTCTTGGGCCCCTCTTCCTTCCAGGGCTTTGTCCCATGGTACTGTACCACCTTAAAAGGCCAGAGTCTGCTTTCCTGAAGTCCAGGGTACTGAGCTTGCCGTGTGCCCTCCTTTCTGCCCTGAGGATCTTGAACTCTACCATTTCATGGTCACTGCAGCCAAGGCTGCCCTTGAGCTTCACATTCCTCACCAGCTCCTTGTTGGTGAGAACAAGGTCCGGTAAGGCACCTGTTCTTGTTGACTCCTCTGTCACTTGGAAAAGGAAGTTATCATCAACACATTCCAGGAACCTCCTGGATTGCTTAGGCCCTGCTGTGCTGTCCCTCCAACAGATATTGGGGCATGTGAAATCCCACGTGAGAACCAGGGCTTATGAACATGAGGCTGCTCCTATCTGTCTATAGAGGGCCTCATCTGCTCAGTCTTCCTGGTCAGGTGGCCTGTAGCAGACCCCCACTATAGTGTCCTCTGTCCCTGCCCTCCCTTTAACCCTGACCCATAAACTCTCGATTGGCTGCTCATCCAGATGGAGTTCCATGCCCTCCAGCTGGTCATTGACATAGAGAGTGACACCTCCTCCTCGTCTCCCCTGCCAGTCCTTCCTACAGAGCCTGCATCCTTCCATCCGAACACTCCAGTCATAGGAGCTGTCCCACCATGTCTCTGTAATGCCAATAAGATAATTTCTTTACTTAGGTTATAGATAATATAATATATAGCTCATAGGTAACATCAAAAGCATGTTGATCAGATGAAGTTCAGAGATGTGGAGTTATGAGGACAAAAATAATTCTAAATTTTTCTTTAAAGAAGAGTAAGGTTTGAATTTGATTATCAAGTAAGAACACTGAAGTAATTAGAGCTTTGTGCAATGCTGTTTTTTTTCGGACAAGAGTTGTTATAAGCAAATAGAAGAAGAAATAATAAGGGAGAATTTAAATATTATACTTGGAACAAAGGTCTGAATAAGTTTTAATTTGAAATAAGCAAATAATTCTGGCTAGATAATATTTACAGTTTTACATATTCAAGAGTTTAACAGCTACACTGTTTTTCTAAAACTATTTCAGAATCGGTCAGATTTTCAGTGCCAGCATCGATGGCAGAAGGTACTAAACCCAGAATTGATTAAAGGTCCCTGGACTAAGGAAGAAGATCAGAGGGTAATAAAAACTAATTGATACTGTACTCTTTCACTGTAATAAAATTGGCATATGGCTGCTAAGATTGTGTACTTTTTTGTAGGTTTTATCCCCATAAAAATAATGTCTGATGCATCTTGTGACATACTTACATTACATTATGTTGTGTGAGAAGGAAAAAAAAAAAAGAAAAAAAAGCAACTGCTCTTAAGTAGATGGAATGTCTGGTCTGCTCAAGCATTTCATTTCCCTTTGCCCAGTTTGCTAGCTGGACTACTGTAGCTTACCAAGTAGAGGAGGTCTCTTTACAGCACAAAAGATCAAAGGTCTCATTTCCATCTTTTGTTCCTCAAACCCACCTTAAGGGGGTTGGGGAAGAAAGGAGATTATTTCATAGTCTGCTGGTAAAGAAGCTAGCAATAGTGTTTTAGACTCCTTTTCTCCATCTCTGTTAATCCATGCTGCAGCTTTTTGCCTGCAAAACCTGGACTGCCCTGTAGGGAGGGGCACATGTAGCTTTCACATACAATATTTTAAATTGATTGCTTATTCCCACTCTTTAAAACTGTTTTAAGATTTTTAAAACTAGTATTTGTCAACTTGTGAATATGGTCTTCCTACTCTGTTTGTTTTACAATCATCAGTCTCTTAAGCTTCTAATTTGTAAAACCACATAGAAATGGGGTAAAGGTGGGAGTAGGGGTGTGGGTTTTTCCTCATACATATGTTGTTGAAAAAAGTCAAACCAAGCATCTTTACCAGCTCTTTTTTGGTCTTTCCTAACGTCAGCTTATGCAATGGGTGACAGAAGGGAAACTTCCAGATGAATGTTTTCATTAATATATACTTACATTCTAAGTACAGTGAATTTGGAGTTAGTAAGCAATTTTTTGATGAAAAGAAAAACAGCTGTTAAAACCCCAAAATACTGTCTGCCTCCTTAGGCCTAGTATCTTGTCAAGCTGACTATTATAATCCTGTTCTAAAAAGTGAGTTTACCAGTGTTCTCAATCTTTGATTAGGAAAATTAGTGTTTGGAATTACAACATATTTCATTTGTGTTCCAGGTTATTGAATTAGTTCAGAAGTATGGTCCAAAGCGCTGGTCTCTAATCGCAAAACACCTGAAAGGAAGAATAGGAAAGCAATGCAGAGAGAGATGGCATAACCATCTCAACCCTGAGGTAAAAAAGTCTTCATGGACAGAAGAGGAGGACAGAATAATCTATGAAGCTCACAAGCGTTTGGGAAACCGATGGGCTGAAATAGCGAAACTTCTTCCTGGAAGGTGCTTCTCAACTCTATTTATGTTAGATATCGGAATATGGAAAGCAGTTATTGCACAACTCTTTCCAATGTAATTTGTTAGAGAGCATCCGTTGAAACTTACGTCACAACATCTTTATTTTGATAGATACTGCAGTTTTAAGATATTTTTCATTTGATTATGTATTCTTAAAAAAACATAAAAACAATAAAAGACCTCTAACACTCTGCAGGTTCCTTCAAAAATCCTCCTGTTCACTTAAAAAAAACCCCTGTAGTAGAACTGAAGGGTAACCGCAAGTAATAGTGGAAGAATGCCTTAAAATCCTATGACTTGATATCAAAGTACCTTCGTTAATTTGGGAGTGACTTTCTTTTTGGTTTAACATCAGAAATTGTTTTTAAAATTTATTTTTTGTGGAACACTTCTTGTTAAACAGGGCACTTGAAAAAGAGAGTCTTAATAACCTTCAAAAGTCCAGGCTTAGGAGTCATGTGTTGCAAAGCTAGTTGATTATCATGTAGTCTCCAAGTTAAGAATGAATTGTATACATTGTTCTCCTTATCTTTGTTTCAAGTGTGATTGCCAATTTATATGCTTGTGGAAAACAAAATTTTAGTGTATAAAGAGTTTAATGAAATAAATTTTTTACCTTGTGCTGTTAACTGAAATTCAATGTTAAGCTATCCCTCTCTGAATTCAGTCTGTGTGTTCAGGAGGTGATGACAGTCTAGCTGGGCCTAAGGAATGTCAGCACTTGTTATGCTGGAAGAATGAGTCCTTAGAGATGTGTGTTTAAAAATTGGATATTTTGATTAAGTACAAAATCCATGCATCATAGAACATCCTTTGGAGGAATGGGAAGGGAATGGATTGCACCTTCATAGAATTTCAGAGAGGGAAGATGAGTTTGTAAGGACAGAGGTATTCCTAATTCACTTATTTGTTGAAAATAAATCTAAATGAGACTCTTAGCTAACAATTGGATTCTAGACTTAGAAACTTTTTAAAGAGTCTGACACTAGTGGGATGAAAAAGGGGAATACTTCTTGGAGTTGAATGAAGGATGAGGCTTAAAGCAATTTTCAATTCTGTGTACTTCTCTAAGGCTAGTAATAATATTGCCAGTATTTTAGACTCTAAAATACTCTTGCCTTAATGCTCGTCTAGTGTTAAAAGTGATTGCAGCCTGCTTGTCAGACTGCAGGCATTTTCTTCCCAAGGGGAGTTACAATGGGTACTGGTCTTCTGCCATGCTTACTTTCCCCATAAAAGGTCAAGGACACCAAAGCTGTACATAAAACTCAGAGCTGGGAACGCAGGCTATCTTTTTTAGAAGAGGTATCTTCCAGTGGCAGACACTAGCCACAGTGCCCTTATGCTGTGTGACAGTGGGGTGATGGCCTTAGCTTCATGCTCTGCAAATTTGTGGCAGAGGGTAAATAATGTAGTGACAGAGAATGCATAGTTGTTCCAAGTATCCAAGAAAAAGGTTCTCACCCATGATAATAGCCAGAACCAAGGCTTTCTCTTTTGCTACTTTTAATTTCCTGCAGACTTGAAGGAAGTTTTGAAAAGAGTAGCTTTCTAATTGTTATACCAAAACCCCACTGATAATAGAACTTTCAGACAAAGCTGTGGGAGCTTTCTGGGTTTGTGGCTTTGGATTAACCTACTGTACAAACCCTGTAAATTATGCCATATATTAAACTTTGAAATATGGAAACCAGTCACTGTTGTACACTTTCATTTTAGGACTGATAATTCGATTAAAAATCACTGGAATTCAACAATGCGAAGAAAGGTGGAACAGGAAGGATATTTACAAGATGGTATAAAGTCTGAAAGAGATAGTTCATCCAAACTTCAGCCCCAGCCTTGTTTGACTATGGAACACTTGCACACTCAGAATCAATTTTACATACCTGTTCAGACACATGTAAGTTCAAAATCCAGAATAATTAGTATTTCCCAGTTTCAAATAATTTATTGGGTTTGGAATGAGAAACTAATTGAAAGAATGAAGGTCTGTTGAGTATTTTTGTGATATTATGGTAACTTAGGGGTTTGTAAACCATAATAAATAGTTTATGTACAATAAACTAGAGACAAATTTATAGCCTCCTTTTCTTTAGGGTTTGTAAAATGATTTATGTCTTTTTAGATTCCAGCATACCAGTATGCCTCATCAGAAGGCAGTTGTCTAGAACATGCTTCAGCTTCTTCCAACTTAGTTCAGGTAAATTGTTCATGGGCTTTGTAAATGAAGAGAATGTACTGTCTATTATGCTGTAAAATGAAGAGTTTAAATACCTGTAACTTCAAAATGTCTTTAAGTCTTTATCATTCACCTAAATTTATGTAAGTGTTCCTCTGTAAGTAGGCTTGCTAGCTTAATTGGTAGTTCTAGGTAGGAAAAACGACGCTGTCTATACATCCCAGAAACACAACGGTTGTGCTTGTTTCTGACGGAAGTATGGCTTAAAACACTATTAGTTAAATATTTAGATTGAAATTATGACCTGTTAGCATTACCTAGCTTCTGAGAGATTTAAAGACAAGATTTTACTACTTTATATATAATAAATATAACCGAAAGACTCAGTTTAAATAACTTACTGTGACTTACACTTATGGCTGTGCTTTTTTTGTTCTCAGTAGGTTTTAGCTTTTTCTGACTGATAAACTTCTGTCAATCAGTTGAAGATGCTCTTTTGCAACATTCTAAATGCTGAAGTATTGAGAAACTTTAAAACAAACAAACAAAAAAACTGGATACATTTATTTCCTTTTTTTCCTTTGGTCTCACTTAGAATATATCTGAAATTCCTCATGTGTGCGGACTGAATGTAGATCTTAGTTTGTAATATGACTTTCTGGAAGAATTTTTGTGAATTTGAAATCAGTAAAAAAATTATTTTGACACAGGGAATAATATATATTTTGTTTGTGCTAGATGTATTAGAGGCATTCTGCAGAACTCTGTATCTAACCCTATGTTTCCCTGTGCAGGTCATCTGTTTCACGTTGCATTTTCTTCCCTGATCTTGGTGTAAGAATATGAATCATAACGAAGTCTAGCATGGCTTTTGACACTCAGGATTGCCCTGTACAAAAACATATAGGATACTTTGTGCTCTTTGAAGTCTTCCCTAAAGTGGGGAGTATAACTAGTTTTGAATCTCATGGCATATATCCTCACCTATATTTATAGAAAGTTTTAAGGAGGTTAAAACCAACCCACCAACCAAAACCAATTAGTTAATTTTCTTTTCTGATAGTAGTGGTAGGATTGCTTGTGTATACACTCTGTCCGCAAACGCTGATTTGAAACACTTTCTTGCACCCTTAGTAAGTATAAATAACTGAAAATTCTAGAAAGCACATGAAAACACAAACACATCTACCAAGGTGCCAACATTGTTGCTTCTATTAAAGACAGAACTGAGTGACTTGGTTAAAAGGTTCTGTGGCATACTGAGCATTTAGAGGCCATATTAGAAACCTGTTAAAATATTAGCTTGTATATCACTTTAACATGGTATCCATCTCCTGGTAATTTCTGGAGTTGTTTTGCTTGTGAGTGACTACTGTATTACAAAATAATGATACAGCTTGAACAGCTCTCTTCCCACTGTATGTGGATTTCTGTTAAAAGTGTAGCTGTGTTATAACGGAGAATCTTTACTGTGGAGGGGTGGTGGAGGTGGACAATAGTAATGGCTTCTTTCTTAAATTTTTCAGCAGTCATTTATTGATGATGATCCTGACAAAGAAAAGAAAATAAAGGAACTTGAATTGCTACTTATGTCAGCAGAGAATGAAATCAGAAGAAAACGAGTGTCTTCTGTAAGGACTGTAAATTTTTGTAAATATTTGAATATACTTTACTGAGATTAATCTTCAGCACTTTAGTAATGGCTGGCTGGTTTTGTGTGGTGTTTTTTCAAGCGACCTTCTAAAATCAAACCTAAGGTTGTGGCATTGTAAAATGAAGTCTGTATATTAGAAGTGAGGCAAATTATTTTTAGTGCTGTTTCCTAAACTGTGAAAACAGCAGAAATATGACTTGCTATTTGGCAGTTGTTCCTAAGACCCAGGATTTTAATTCTCTTCAAGACTTAGCATGTTTGTTGATAATGCTGCTGTTCAGTTTTATAGATTAGCAAAATCAATCATGTGTTCAACAGAGAAAGGTGAAAAATACATAGGTTGCTCTATTTGATTTCAAAAAGTCCTGTAGACTTTATCAAACTTCTGTGTGAGTGCTTACAATTCTTAATATCCACTTTTGGACACGACAAACTATATAAATTTTCACTGTACAAAATTTACATGTACTTCAGTGGAATGAGGGAAACTTGCAGATGACAGTCACTTATTTCCTCAGGAACAGGGGGCTGTCGACAACATCAGACACCTAACCAATCCAACCATATTGATCACTGATTTAGATTACAGGTGAACTTCCATTTTTTGCAGTGGAGCTATTCCTGGCATTCTCTTGAAACAGTGCGACATTCTGCTTATCTAGTGGAACCTGCTTTGCTTCTAGGTTTCCACTGAAAATTAAAATATGTTTCTTGACTACTAAGCAGTGTACTAGAATGGGATAACCGCTCAAAATTAAGTAAATAATCAATGTGGAATCTGTGTTAAAAAAAATTGAATCAAACGAAGTATTTCATGTTCTAGAAACAGTTTCTAATCTTAAAATGTACCTGTATTCTGTAGTGAAGATGACTTCGTAATATGCTGATGTTCAGGAATACAGAAAACTTGCATCAGAGATGGCTTCCAATACAAACTATAATTATCTAAGTTATAAGCATGTGTAAGATATGAATGAGAGGTAAGATAAAAATCTTACACAACTTGAGAATGTTTAGTATGTTAATGTAAGGAGAAGACTAACGGCATTAATGCAAACATAATGAGTGTCTGAAAAAGCAAAAATAAATAATTAGTCTTGCCACATACAACTTTTTTTTCCTCCCCATGGTCACATAATTGACTCTTTTGAACTTCTAAGTTGAAGAAGTTTAACATGTTTCTTCATACTTTTTAGCAATCTGGAACCTTACCATGTTGGCCTGGAAGTTTTGTCACAGAAGATTGTGTGTCTAATACACTAAATAGCCTTGGGGAACAAACAAGTGAGTTCTACAGCATGAATGAGACCCACAGCACATCTGTTCAGCAGAATTCACCACCGAAGTATTTGGCTGTGGAAGCAAATACAATGTTATCATCTCTACAAACCATTCCAGAATTTGCAGAGACGCTAGAGCTTATTGAATCTGTAAGTCTGTATTTATTCTAAAAAATTATGCTTTTTTAGGAACATCAACTTACACGATATGTGTAAAATACTCTTAAAATTACCTTACGCTATACTTGTCTGTAGTTTCGCCCTTATTAAGGGTTTTTTTGAGTGTTTTATTACCCATTTAAAAATAGTTTTGTTTTTAAAATATTCAATGTTGTAGGATTGTGTGAAAAATACAGGGAGAGTAATTCAGTATATGGCTTTTGGAGGTAGAGAGCTGTTAGGTTGGCTCGAATGTTGTGAAATAATCTTGAAATAAGAAAGAAATAAGCCTGCTAGCATTGGTGTGTTTTGCATCTTGCCTCAGGATCCTGTAGCGTGGAGTGATGTCACCAGTTTTGAGCTTTCAGAGGCTGTTGCATCTCCTGTCAAGCCAGCTCCGGTAAAACTAATGCGGATTCAACACAATGAAGGGGCTGCTGAGTGCCAGTATAATGTCAGTGTTGTGCTTGATGGCAAAAAACACAGTGGCATCACCAGCGAGGAAGACGCCATTTTTCCAACAACCCCAAACGTAACTAAATTCAGCACTCCACCTGCTATCCTAAGAAAGAAAAAGAGATTGCGTGTTGGGCAATCACCAGTTAATGAACTGAATGATGGTTTGTGTAATGATGCCATCAATGCCGCACTAAAGCATACACCAGTGAAAACACTACCATTTTCTCCATCACAGGTGAGTTTATTTTGAAATATGGCTAAACTATGAAGACTGCAGTGGGTGGATTATAAATTACAAGCACTTTCTTCCCTAGTCGTACATTCTAGCTTAAACAAGTATGTCCAAAAACTTCTTCAAACGTCTTCATAAGGGTAGGTATATTAAAAAGAAATTATTAAATAACTTATTTCCTCTGTTTTGAAAACTGACTTGGGGGGTGAGGGGGGAGGTCACTTGTGTTTCAGCTCACACTTTCTCTTGCAAATAATTGTTGATAGAGACCTATTGTCTCTGTGACCTAGTTAAGCAGTAAGGATTTCAAGGAGAAAATCAAGGTTTCAGTGATAAATATTACAAATGTCTTGGAGTATAAGTCAAGAATAGTTTATTGGGATTTGTCAGTAAAAGCCCTTCAGATATATACATATCATTTTTTTTGTACTGCTCAGTACAGTGGTGAAGTTTTGTTCTTTAAGGTTGCTTAGGGTTTGATTTTTTT
>VXBL01001016.1:14120-26539 GCA_013400195.1 Aramus guarauna | reverse complement strand
AGGGTTTTTTTTTTTTTTTTTTTTTTTTTTTCTATTGTGCTCAGTTTTTCAACACTTGCTCTGGAAATGAACAATTTAACCTTGAAAATCCTGCATTTACATCAACTCCAATCTGTGGGCAGAAAGTTCTTATTACGACTCCTCTACACAAGGAAATGACACCAAAAGATCAGAAGGAAAATGTGGGGTAGGATTATTACATTAAACATCGGGTGGTGTTGCTCAAATAAAAACAAGTTTTTCTAAACATTGAGAAATTAGTCTACCTGTAGGCGTACTGTGAATGAATTTTAAAATCCATAACACTTAAATACTTGTACAAATGAACTGGCTTCCTGTTTTTAACTTAACACAAAGTTACTTGCACTCAGTTAAAATTTTTCCTTTTTTTTTAAGAATACTGAACAAAATCCAGTTGAAGTTTAATATACCTGGGGTAATGCTATGGTCATCTTAATACTTTCAGATTCATGGTGGTGTTATCTGTTGTGTAAATTAAGGTATTTTAAAATGTTTCTTAGATTCATTTTCCTATGTTACTATTGATAAAGTAAAATATTTAAATGCATGTGTGAACACTTTTCTATGCTTGAATAGTTTTAGAACTCCCACAATTAGAAGATCTCTTTTGGGTTCAACACCAAGGACACCAACTCCTTTTAAAAATGCTTTGGCTGCTCAGGAAAAAAAGTATGGCCCACTCAAACTTACGGTATGTGATAACATTGTTTATTTTCTTCTTTAAGTCTAAATGCCCTCTTTTTTTTTTTTTTTTTTTTTTCGTTTTTTTAAGCCCNTTTTTTTTTTTTTTTGCGATATTGTAAGCCTCAGCATGATATTAGAAAGCATTTTCTAATGATGCTGTTGTTTCAGTGACATTCTATATTATCCTAGAGAACAGCTAGAATGTGAATCAAAAATATTTCAGGTTTTGTGTGTTAGACTAGTATCCTTCAGTGTAGCATGGAGCATGGTATTTTTGAATGGTATTCGGTACATATAATAATTTGATCCATAGTAATGTTAAATGCATTGGTCCCGCATTTATAAGTTGTTTTAAATTTGTGTAGCCTTGCTAACACTGTATCTTTTACGAGGTGGCAACATCATTGTCTGAGATTCTAGTTATAATACTTCAGCATTATGGTTTTTCAAAAGAAAAGTTGTAAGTGAGCAAGTAAATGGGTGTGGGTCCTCCAACTGGATAATCTATGAAGAGCAAACTGGTGCAGATGAATGTGACTGACTTTGTTATTTTAAGCAACTTTCACATTTGACTTGAAAAACTGCATAATCTTTGAATCCTGTGGACTGTGTAAGAGCTGAGTTGTTTGCTGGCTTTGGTTCTTCTACAGCGCTAGGACCGAAACTGGATGTTTACCACAGCATGCTAGTATTCTGAGAATTTATCCTTCCTAGGGGCTTGCTTGAGTGACGTCTACAATTTTTTTTTTCATCCTAAAAACCAAAATCTCAATATAGCAATTCATGATTCCTCTGATTCTTCTGACTGTCACAGAAGACTATTTTTTTGGTTGACTCTGGATAATGTTGCTTTTTGGTTTGTTTGTTCTAAATGAATTCAATTTTTACTCTCTTCCTAGCCTAGCTAAGGTATGTTAATGCATAATAACTTTTGGAATTCAGTAGACATACGTTTTTCAATTTCTGAAAAAATTCCGGCCAATATACATTGACTACTTCTTTTCTGCAAAGACAGAACATAGCTCAGACTTTGCCACAGGGCTTGGCACCATCTGTGTTACCCTATAGATTCACAGTCTCTCACTATGCAAATGGAGTGGTTTGGCATTCCTGTTTCTGTCCACTATTAACCTCCTGTTCAAAATCAAATTTTGAGGGCTTAAGGGAATTCTTCTCCTGTTGGTACACAAAGGAGCCATCTGTATGGCTTCTGTGAAATTCTGTACTGTACTTAGGACTATCAATGCCTTATTCAAAGATTTGTGTTAAGATTGATATAAATTCCTTTCCCAACAACAGTCATACTTCTAGAGTACAGTTTTTTAGTATGTTTATATAGATATATGTTTATGTATGTGTTTAGTATATATAAAGTATTTTTATCCCTTTTGTCAGTGGAAAGCCATTGCTAATAAATGTAAGCAAGTAGTTGCATGTCTTCTTCAATGCTACCTTGCATTTTTTGAGGCCCTGTATGCATGTATATGTTTTATCTGCCTAGAAATAATATGGAGTAAAATGAATTAAAAAATCTGCATAGCCTTGAAATGTGGATATGTAGTTGTTAACTACAATAACTTAAGTCCTTTTATTTGTTGCTTTATTTTGCAAGATCTCTTTTTCTGGCCTAGAAAGTAGAATATGGTAAAAACTATATTGTATTTTCGTGTAATTTCTTCTCCAATTTTCATTAACTTAGTCACAACCACTTGCCTTCTTGGAGGAAGACATTAGGGAAGTTTTGAAAGAGGAAACTGGAACAGATATATTTCTGAAGGAGGAAGATGACACTGTGTATAAAAGCTGCAAGCAGGAGGTAACATTGCAATAATGTTTTCAAATAGGAAGTAACTGCTTTTAAATAATATTTTACAGTTTTTCTCTGCAAAATGTTTATTGCAGCACAACTCTTCTAAAAAAGTCAGAAAATCACTGGTCCTAGATCCATGGGAAAAAGAAGAGGTTGGTGCCCAGCTCTTCACAGAAGATAATAGTTTAGATGTACAGGTAAGTATTAAACTGCTGAAGAGCATCACTGGCAGCAGTATTAATATAGAACTGAGTGTCTTTCATTGTATCAACTAAAATAAAGTGTTTGTATTGAGGCTATATTCATAAATCTAGAAAGTGAAAATCGTCTTCAGTGTGAAATACTACTTTAAGTACCATACTTGAACATTGGGCTTGAATTCATGCATGAATTCTTTCTTTCAGACCTTCAGAGCAGGACTGGTAAAATAATGTAGATGCTTTGGAGATTTGCTTGTTTGCAAAGCTGCTTCCGTGCTGGTTACCTATAGACTTTAGCATATATGGCATACTGAAGCTCTCTGTAATACACCAGGAAGAAGACGGCATTTACCCCTGCATTTTGCATGCTTGGCAGTCTGGCAGACGTGTTCTGAAGATATCTAATTGCATATTAGGCAGCATGTTTTTCCTTTTCCCGTTTCACATAGTAGGGGGTATTCCCTTCCCTTCTTAACCCTAGGGGGTTAAGAAGCACCAAACATCTAGAAGATGAGGTTTGTGGGCTTCCTTTGCCTGAAGGAATTTGAATACTTCTGCCTCAACAACCAAGACATCAAGAGTTCAGAGATGGGGCTGGTTTGGTTCCTCATTCCTTTAAAAAGTAGCCCAATATTTTTCTAGTTGAGTGATTGTATAGACTAGTCTTGTAGTTCATAGGAAAACTTTATTATAATCTAGTTCTTTAATGTATATATGTATGTGTTTAATACTGAAAGAGCAAATGTCTGTGACTCTTGATCAGGAATAAAGCTATATTCAAGAGATAGGAGCCAAAGTCCCTAAAAAGAACAGTTGCTTAAGTCAAACCCATTTCTGATTATTGTAGCTGCTTTTCCAAATTCCCTTCTGGAATGCCTGGCAGACACTGCGCGAGGCTGAGTGTTAGGTGCTCTGCCACCTAGTGGAAACTCCCTGCTTCCCCAAGAGCATCTCTGTCTTGTGAGGGGCAGCATTGCTGCAGCCGTTCAGAACAGAAACAAAATGCCCAGTGTTCTCTTAGTAATATCTGTTTATGACATGGTATATCGGGCATCACTCATGTTCAGGTTATTAAGCTAAAACCAAGATACACAATGATATTAAAGGCAGTGGACTGGGAAAAAAAATGGCTTTTCTTCCATTTTAATGAGGGATGGTGGTGCAACAGGAACATTCGCTCTTAGCAAAAGAGATAGTGGTAGTATCTGTTTTAAAAATGAAAAATGTACCAATCCTTAAGTAGAAATTGTGTGTCCATGCGGTGGTAAGGTAGGAGTAAGGTCCGAGGTAGCATAAATATGTAGTTTAACGCAGCTTAATGGAGTGTTTTTGTAAGCTAACAAATACATACGCCACTGTTACTCTCATCTAATTTCACTCTCTAAAAGCACCATAGACTTTTCTTCTGCTTTGCTAAAGTGAAGCTGGGTTAATTTCTTTTTATTTCCATAAACATTATCAGCATATAAAACTCTTCTGGAATGATCAATCCAGTGCTTATTTCAGTTCTTAAAGCAATTCTTCCTGCTGATACTGATGTGATCTTAATTTTTTTTATACTGCAGCCTCCTCGTGCTTGCTTTCACAAGGGTTATAGAAGTGAATTACAAGCTTTTTTCTTTCATACCGTTCTGTAGTGACCACTTTATCAAATCTTGTTCGTAACAAAATGTAACCAGCTGTAGTGTGCCTTTATATGAAAGAAACTGTCTACTCAGTGATGCCCAAATCATGCTAGCAGCTACTTGTTTTACTGTGCTCAGTATTGACTATGAATCCCTGTATAGACCAGGCTAGTTCTTCATATATTATTCATTACTTTTTATTTTCAGAATCTTTCTGATAGTATTTGCTTTGTTTACCTTTTGGCTTCTTTGATCACAGCAGTTGAAGACTTTTTTTTTCTTCTTCCATCAAATACTAATTATTATTCCTGTTCCCTACCCTTTTTTTGTCTGTAGTCAGAAAATGCATATACCACATCTTTATTAACGATACCATTGTTGGAAATACATGACAACAGATGTAACCTGACATCAGAAAAACAGGATACAAATCCAGCAAACAAAGCAAATGCAGTAATTAAGAAGAAACTGAATGCATGTGCTTCAAAAAATGGCAAAATGGAGAAAGCTCTTCAGGTTGGGATGCAAAGAATTTTGTTAGTTTTGTTAGCAGGCTAACAAAAAATTTCTTTTTTTTTTTTGTTTGTCTCGTACTAACCTCTAGAATTGTTCAATTCAGTGATCTAGTTTTGGTCAGTGTTTCCATGATTCTTATTTCTTGTAAGTTGGTCATTTGTCCACAAAGTGTTTATTCATAGCTAAGTTCTTTAAATACAACCCTAATGTTTCATTTAGTGGTCTCTAAGATTTAAATGTGAGGGGAAAAAATCAGGATAGGGTAAACCTACAATACAGTTTTGGGTACCCAAGTCTAGCAGTAAGAAAACTTGACTCGGTGCAAACTAAACCTCTATAGCACCTAAGTGTCTCAAATTTGCCTGGGGCTTACTTCAGAATAAGCCCAGTGGGATTCATTAAGCAGAGTTCATCCACAGGTTCTGTTTGGTAATTGTTCTTGTGACGTGCCTAGTCTCATACATCTGTTTATTTTCTGTACTGTTAAAACTGTGAAACCTAGTTTTTCCTCTCTGTGTGTCTTGACCACCAGGTTTAGGGAGAGATTCTCTTTGACCTGCCTTGTTACCTGTTCTGGTTTGCCCCATAGGGAGTTAACGTATAAAGTTTTTGTGTTTTCTCAGAATATCTACAGCTCTCTATTAATTAAAAAAAAAAAAAAAAAAAGGCAGGGCGCCTGGAGCCTGATCTTCCCTGTCCCACTTAATTGCTTTAACGATGATGTGCTTTTAAGTACAGAGACAACAGTATTACTTTCTGATCCTTTCTTTGAGAAGAAAGAACAAACCTCATTTACTTGTGATATTAAAAAAAAAAAAAAAAAAAAGAAGAATTAACTGCTGTGAATTCCAGCAAAGGTCAATACATCTATCTGGCCCAGAACTATACTTTTAAGAATACTTAAAAGGGGAGCTTAGTTGTACTATGCTCACAAATATTCCCATTGAACCCTCTTTCTCTTTTTGCTCTTTCCCCTGAGAAACTCCCTCTCAATTTACTGGCCTCTGTAATCACAAGTCCCTTCCATGAATCAAGTCCTGCTAAATTTATAGAGAAACTCAAATGGCTAATTTTCTCTGTGCATCTATTTGGGGAACTGATCCTTTTGATCAGTTTCTAGCTCAATGTGGGAGAGAGAAAATCTTGCATTTTTCATTACACTACAATCTGCTAATGTCAGGTCCAGTTTAGAGCTGCGACAAAGCAGCTTGAGATTCAATAAATCATGTAAACGTGCAGGGTTTGCTTCGTGGAAGAAGCAGGACTAGTGGCTCAATTACTCTTCCATTCATTACTTTTCTTCCTAATTCCTTTGCTATTTCTAATATATTCCCAAAACATCTGACCAATCTTCCACAGCTGCCACTTCGGTTCAGTGAAGTCCTTCACAGTATTCTTTCTCAGCTGCCAAACTGTTTTGCCTTCCTTGGTGTCTCCAGACAGCTGTCAATAATGTATTTTTCTGCCTGTTGAACTTAGCACATATAAAAGGGAAGATACCCAAAGAGATGACTTAATTAACTTCCCTTTTATGTATCAATCCTTGAACTAGTCTCTTTTTAAGCATGTCTTTCATTTTGTGTGTTAGAACTTTAAGTGTAACACAGATACATTGCTAGGGAGCTGGATTAAGGGGTGGAGAGGGAGCTTTGTCACAGGTTTTAGGTATTGTACTGTAGAACTGAATCTTTCTCAGTAAAATATGCTATTGCTAGACTTTGATAATTTATTATTACTCTGAAAGGTTGTACAAGAATTGCTCAAGTATTTTAGTTCGTTAAAAGAATCTTTGAAACGGAATTTTATTTTACGCAGTCAAATTGTGAATGGGAAGCAGTTGTTTACGGAAAAACAGAAGACCAGCTTATCATGACTGAACAAGCAAGAAGATATCTGAGCACATACACAGCTACCAACAGCACTTCAAGGGCTCTGATACTGTGATGGTCACTGCAACTGACAACCATCTCTTTCCATTGAAACAGACACAATGTTGAAGGCGATTCCAGCACAATACTTGTGAATTAAGTCTTTACTTTGACACAGTCTGCCAAGGGAAACCTTAAAGCTACCTTAAAGCATCCTTTCTTCTTTCAGCTGACAAAGAACAGACATGAAGCTCTCATATTCTTTACGAAGGGATAGTACAAACAGTTCTGCAATGAATTTCTTAAATATTAAAAAAGTAACACCCTAAAATGTGATAAAGAATGGTAAAATACATTGCAGTACTGACAACATACAGTTTTTAGGTCTATTTTTCATATTTATTCTTTTGACTTGCATTGCTTTTTTCAGTTAGTGCATTTTCAATATAGAGTAGGTTTATAAGTTGTTACTGGTTTCCAAATGAGCAACATACATGACTGAATGTGCTTTTGCTTATGTAGCATTTTTCTAGTATATAAAGAAACACAATGGAAAGGAATATAAAGGAAGGATAGAAAGTTGCACTACTAATTTTTTTTGGTATGCTGCAAAACAATGATATTAACTACAGTGTTAAATATATTTATTTGCAAATGGTACTAGAAGTAGGCAGAGGGGGGTGAATTAGGTTTTAGTGTAAAGCATCAGTATTTTCTTCATAAATCTCAAAATGAGATGATTGTTGAATGTATTGTACAGTATGTAGGAACAGGGAAAATTTTGTAAATTGGAAAGGAGTCTGTTTTTATAATTTATTTTCATTTTAAAGCTTAAATGTAGATATTTATATGTATGCAGGTTGTCTAGAAGCCAATGTTGTTTCCTGTTAAAACAGCTAAAATGAAAAAAGGACAAGTTTAAAGTATGGAATAGCAGAAGAATTACAGTGCTGAAGTGTACAAATCTTTACTGTATGTTCCATCTACATAAAAAATTGCACTATAACCCTTAAATCATGTTGGTCTACAAAATAATTACAAGGTATACCTGTATTATACAGCAACTGTTCCTATACCTTGTTTAAATATATTTAGAAAGGAATGGTGGGGTCCTATATGTGACCCAGGAGTACTTTGTCCTACATAGGAACTAAAAACTAATGCATTTTAAATACTTTTTTTTTTTTTTTTTTAAAAAAAGGAACTTGGCACCTTGGATCTCAAAACAATTGTATCTGCACTTAAGTTTGACCATTATATACTTACTAAAAGTTTGAAGAGCAAAGAGAACATTCTTTTATTTATGAAAAATCTTTGTCCTTATTTAAAGGTATACAGGTCACAACAGTTGCTTTAGTTGCCTATTTTAGGTATTTGCACTTATTTTATGTCTCTGTTTTTTTTTTAAGGAATGTTTTGGTTTGCTTTTGTTGTAGAGATTTTTATGTAGTTAATTTCGAGCAAGTTATAATGGTGTGCTATCAACAAATACTGACAGGTAAATAGAATTGTACACTGTAGTGTTAGTTATTTATAATTCAAACACTCTTCCTCTCCACTCCCGGGTGTGCTGCTACAGCTAGTGGCAGAATCGGCTTGCTGCTATGAGAGATGGAAAGAGCGAGCATCATATGCACTGTATGTAAAATTATAAAAATGATGTCAGGTTCTCTAGTTAACTTTATGAGATCAACCAGTACTATGCAGGGTGTGGAAAGTATTCCTATCACTTTAATATCAAAGATGGTAGAGAATAATTTATTAATGGAGAATTTTAACATGTGATGAGTGGCACAAGGAAGGTAATGGGTTATTAAACTTTTTTAAACATCTCAAAGCTTGTAAAAATCCTTATTTTTAGGAGCTTTTTGATATTAAATATTTGCCTGGCTATGATAGTAGTAGGCATAAACATTTTTAGCAGTTTTTAATTCACATCAAAATGTTAAGGGGGGGGATCCTATATAAGCAAGTGGATCAGAAAATACCCATCATGCCAGGATTACTCCTCACCTATGAAAATTGAGAGGAGGCAATTGGAATTCTTGGCAGTACTAGATTTAGGTGTGCGTTTCCAGAATGGATTTAACAGCAACATTTAACGCTGGAGACAGCATTTAATTCACAATAAATGAAATAAGACATTGAGAGAGAACGAATAGCTAGAATCTGGATGATATATTTCAGTAGAAGAGGTATCACCAAAACTGCCTATACCAAGTTTAAGGATAGATTTATGGTAAGTAGTATTAATTTGTGTTGGTATTGGTTGGATCGTTTAGTTAACTCTTACTTTGTTGCTTTAGCAGGAAGGTTTTAATCTTTCATATGTCAGGCATCTTTTACTACTTTTTGAATGTTGCGTGCATTTGCATTTCTTTCAGTTTATAAGTAGATTGTACATGCAGCAGCCAAACTTGCGTAAAACCTACCTACATACATATTACTCCATATTTTTGTTTTAAGGTTTGACATAATGTGCAACAAACTCCTTGTTTATCTTAGTTTTTGTTGTACTACAAACTTTTATGTAAGAGAATCTCACATACAATACAGACCATATTAATGTCAGAAATAAAGCATCTATGTACCAGGTTACTGTACGTGCCTTTTATTTGAGACCTTAGCACTCAGTGCTCATTAATGCAACATGTATGTACGCGTACATGTGAAACTGTAGGAAACCTATACATTTTCTGGGCTGCCATTGTTTGTGGGTTACACAGCAGGATGGAGTCCCTTGACAACACATGCTTCAACCCAACCTACTTGTAAGTCTGCTTGCATTTGGCTAGCAGTTTGTATTTGTCTCTCAAAGCTTTTACACAAATATTTATGTCTAGGAGATAATTTGAGGGATGAAGGATGTTGCTAATGTAAAGCTTTTTTACATTGCTTTCATTTGTATGGTGGAAGTGATATTTTAGTATGTGTGCCTGGGTCTTGGGAGGTAAATGCAAGTGTAAGCTATGCGGTTTGTTTTTCCCCTAACTAGTATTCACAACCATGTATTAATCTGAATTACTGTTAGACTTTGACTCTTTTATTTTGCTAGAAACATGGGCATTCAATAGATAATATCTATTGCCTTTTCCAGTTTTGTGACAAAATATAAATGGCAAACAATTAAAATAAGATAGTCTGTTGTAGGAAGAGGACAAGAGGGACTAACACGAGCCAGTTCTTCAGAAATACGTTCTGGTAGTTGGTGTCACCTAGCTTTAAGGTGCCTCTTGCTGGGGTTCTGGCTGTCGTAGCCAGACTGCTCCATGAGTATCCTCCAGACCTGCTCGTGTTTGCATGCGTGAAGTTTTCCATCGCTTGGGACAAGCGAGGTGGGCTTGCTGCAGAGCATTTGTTGTTGTGGCTAGCTGCTGACATCTGAAATCTGGGAGGAAGTGTAGGCAGATGAAAGTGAAGTCTCTGATGATGTCACCAGTTCATTTTTCGATGTCAGCTTTGCTCAGTGAAAAAGTAGAGCAGATGGACAGCCAGTATGCCAAACTTGGGAGGAACTACAACCCTAAGTTTGATTATATGAAGACTCTGGAAGCTTTACTCATGGGTGTGGCTTTTACTGGGAAGAAATGGTCTGTAAGGAATTGATTGGTGAGAATAAGCCCGGTTCCTACTCTATCATTCTGGTTTTGCATGAGAAATACTCTACTAGAGTTGCACCAAACTAAAACGGATGCAATGTTGTGAGGGAATCAAGCCTCATAAAAGAAGGGTTTTTAACACTGTATATTACCCGACCACGGTTGCACCGTACCTGTGACCAAGGTCCAACACAATGCAAACAACAGAAATTCTGAAACTGGAATTGATTCTTGCATTTGGTTTTGTGACAAACATTCGGATAAAGGTTCAGTACCTAGGCAGAAAATACGCCCATGTCTTCTAATGCTAGACCTCATTTAATTTTGTTTTTCATAAGTTTCCTTGACCTTGGATAAGCTGAAGCTTTACAGGCTTAAATGCTTACTTTCACGAGGAAGCTGTGGGTTACTGTTTCTGTGCCAGCTGAGCCAAAAGAGTGGTCCCTCCTGAGGCTGCAGCATACGGGTCTGTGTGGCTTCCCCCGGAGACAGCCAGCTCATCCCTTGTGTGGGTTGGATTCTTGCCCTGAGCTGAAGGGAACAATAGGATCCTTGTAGTTCTGCCAGCATGATGTGTTGGAAGAACAGGTAAGCTTTGGACATCTGCACATAATCGTACATTTTTGTATAAAGTAAAACTCCGAATTCTCATACATTATATTCCACCTTAGTGATCAGGAAGAAACCTCAATAGTGCAGCTTTTGCTTTCATCTGGAGTAAGAGATGTGCAATATGGCGTTCTTCAGTATCAACTTGTGTTGGCGGTTTGGTTTTCTTTTTCAGTTTCATTTTCTCTTCTGCTTCATTGCTTGTGGGTGGGTTTTGTGAGGCACTGAGCAGACAGGAGTCCTCTGAGGGTGCTGGCTGTTGGACTGCCTGACCCCAGTGATACAGTTGCTATTGCAAAGGGAATTCTGTCTACCTGCTGCTACCTTGTACAGAAATTTGGGGTTCTTTGGGTTTATTTTTAGAGTCTTCTGGATTATTTGCCTGACTTCTGATTTCCTGTGTCATCGTACCCTCTGATTACAGAGAAGATGGATGTTAATGACCTTAGCACACGCACGATGGGAATGAGCTGTGTATTGGCCAGCAGTGATGCATGTCTGTGACTGTCCTGTGTCATAGTCTGAGGGGAAATGGTGCTTTTGGGGAGGGAGAAATCTGCTTATTCAGCACTTATTTCCTCTCCAACTGTTGGCCAGTTGCTTAGGCTTAGTTACTCCTTGTAAAAGTGATGTTTGCACAACCGACAGAACTTCAAGGCATGCTGTAGCGTGCTGTGTGCTCTGCTTTAAAATGGTCTATCCCATAGGTTAAGAAGTATGCTCAGTTTTCTGAGGGTATCAAGTTCTTACATCAGTAGGAATTAAATTAAAAATAATTAAAAAACCCCCAAACCATCAATATAACAACGCCATAAAACAGACGAAGAAAATCCAGAGAAAACTGCTTGTTGAAAGACCATGCTCATAAGCTGTGAACAAAATGAGCTATGCATATACATTGGATGGAAAGGCAAAGTTTGGAACAGCAATCAGCTTTGCAAATCAGAGCAGCTGAGGATGTGCTCGCACGTACACGTAGGGATGAGTTGGCTTGATGTGCTCATCGTAAAGCCGAGGGGCGTACGAGAGGACAGCGTCCTTGTTTGCCTACTTCTCACACCGGCAAGCGTGCGTTTGCGACAACTCGGTGCCGGCGCGGTGTCTGCGGGTCGGAGCGGGCTGTCCCGGCACCAGGGCTCGGGCTGCACCACGCAGCAAAGGGGAAGCGCGTTAGCTGCGCTGAGCGGCTGGCCCGAATAGCTGGATAAATCAGCCGCCGGCAATTTACAAATGAATGCCACGTTCTCCTCAGCCATACGGAAACGAGCGGATCAGCGGTGTCTGGAGGGCCTGTGTCACCAGAAGTAGGCCAGTTTGTGCGTCGTCCTGCGCTGGCAAGCGGCCAGGCTTTGTGTGCTCCAGACACCAGATGGGAAGCAATTATGAGTGTGACAAGCGGGTCATCTGGCAGACACTCTGTGGACCTGCTGCCGCATAATTTTTGGCGGGAAGAGGAGAGCTTTTTCTTTTCTTCCTTTTTTTTTTTT
>VXBL01001016.1:0-12066 GCA_013400195.1 Aramus guarauna | reverse complement strand
GGGGGTTGGGGGGGCTGGCCTAATGACTATGGACAGAATATTTTGCAGGCAGTGCTTGTTGCAGATTTTTCATTTGCAAAGCGTGTTACAGATGGGAGGAAAGATGTGATCGCATTGCAGTAAGGATTACGGACCCCGGTTTTTCTTCTATGAAAAATCCCAGAACAAAAAGCCTTTCTGACTCTCTACTGAACATGAATAAAGCTATCAGCTATTGATTTACTTAAGCAATATGACAGCTGCAAAGCAGGTGGAACATAGATCTTGGAAAAAAAATGACCTTCAGCCACCTCAAAAGCTTTACTCTATAGCAGTGACTTCCATTCGGCGGGTTAGTTGTCAGACTTGTTCCCAGCTCGGGATGCCTTGCTGTGAAAATGCCCCCTCCGTGCCCTTCCCTTCGTACCCATTAGTAGTCAGGCGGTGATGCTAAAAACTCTGCTTGGGTTTGACGCAAGTGAAAAAGAAGGGTTTCAGTGCAGAAAGGCGGGTGAGGGGTTGAAATGAATGGGGGAGCTGAGGGGTGTGGGCACTTGGCTCCTCCAAATGGTGCTCAGGGGCACTGCCAGCTGTGGCCTGGAGCCTGCCCAGGTGGAAACTCGAAAATATTTAGTTTTCACTTTTTAGAGCAGTTTAAATCCACAACTGCATGCCTTATGGAGCTGGAAGATGTTAAAGCATTTGGAGGGAAGAGGGATGGTTTCATCGTCACACCTTACCCCGTGAAATGGCTTTTCCCATGGGGACCTTGCATGTCCAGACCATGCACCAAGAAACAGCCAAGGTTTGTGTCACCTAAATATAAAGTAGCCAGAGCCTCAGAGCCGGCTGTTCACATGGGCGTAGACACCGGAGCTTTTTTTGGTGTGACCCCGGTGTCCTGAGGTGCCACACTGACACAGTCAATCTGTGGCGGTAGTGGTGAGGGGCACGCTCTTACTCAGCCGTGTGCGGTGTGAGATGACGTGTGTGTGGCGTAAGATGACACGTGTCCAGCTGTCCCATCAGAATATTTATGAAACAACAATAGCGTAACTTCACCTAAGACTATTTCCAACAGAGGAGGGAAGTCCTTTCATTTCCCGATGTGTGGCATCTGCTGGGTCTCCATGTCTACACTGGTTATAAAGATGCAGTAAAACTTGGTAATAGCTGTGTGCGTTTGCCCTGGTAAGATGGACTTCATGCTGTTTTCTCATGGTAAATAAAGGAAACAAAGCAATTTCTTTTGCAGCGGGCCATGGTGGCTTGTTGGTGGGGTTGCTGGCTGGGAGAGGGTGAAGCTGGGCACCCCCTGGCTTGGTGCCCCCCCGGAGATCCCGCTGACCTGCCTGCACCGACTTTTGGGAGCGGGTGTCGAGCACGGGGCAAAAATGAGCAGGTCAGTAGGTGGTTTTGTACAGCACGTACCCTCTACGTAACAAGTGTGAGGCAAGACGGTTTCCCTGATGGTGTGAAGCGTTTCTGTTCGGTGCCGCCTGCGTCCATCTATAAGGCAGTTTTGCCCGGTGCTGCAGAGGGCTGTCGCAGGGTTCACGCACGTGCTTTGTCCCTGAAACGTTGGGCTTAAACTAACAACCCTCCCTCTGGGAGCGCAACTGGATGCGAAGGAGATGACGTGGGACTTTTCCTTCTGTTACGGGTTGTGTGGGACAACTACCAAAGGGATTTTGTTGTTGACCTCATGATTTCTAGGGACAAAAGTGACCGCTGTAACTGCCTGACCTGACTCTTGCATAAAACTGGCTCCATAACCTCATTTATCTCCAGCTTCACCCCAAACGTCAGTTAAATAGTTTATCCTGGTGCATCAAAAAGGAGGTTGGAGACAGAAGGTTTGACTCGCTTGCATTTGTCAGATCCTGGAGGAAGGAAGGAAGCATTCGAGTTGCCTTGAGGTTCTTCCAAAAATATTAGTCCTCATGGAAAGTACCAGAAGTACCAGTTCCAAAACGGTGAGCAACTAAACGCAGACTGTGCCAAGGTTTGCACTGCTGACCCTCTTTTTGTGCAGGCAAGGCTTCTCCTTTGGCAGGAGAGCAAGACCTCTCCCCCGGAGCCTGTGGAGGAGGCTTCCACAATGGCAGGGCAAGATCCCAGAGGTCTGGACTGGCCAGAGCCTCCTTCAGCGTTTTGATGACTGAATCACATGCTGGCTTTGCATTTCAGGTGAACTGCTGAAAATTGAGCAGTCAGTGGGTCATCGGGAGCTGGTGTGTAAACTTCTATACCTGCTCTGTCTGAATTTTGAATCTTACTTTTCCCCATTTTCTATTAATAATCATTGGTGAAGGTTTCAGCTTGGTGGTTGTGGTGCAGCTCATACCTCTGACTTTATGAAGGCAAGCAGGTTTATCGCAGCAGAGCAATTTTTCTACTCTATTTTTAGTCACTTGGATTAGCCGGAGTAAAAGTCTGCTTTTGTTGAGCCTTTAAATACCTTACAGAACAGCAGTTTGCAAGGCCGCTTATACCAACGCTTTCCTAATAAAAATGCAGCCACCTGTGAGGCAGAAGGTGATGGTGCCAGCCAGGTTAGCCAGCGACGCAGGGAGAGATGTGCAGATGGAGCCCGTGTCCAGGTAAAGCAGCGTTTACCTCCGCGCGCCTGGGTGGTTGCCTCCTCTCTTCTCTGTTAGAACATACCCAGGAAGGGCAGGGATTTCCCAGCCTGTGGGCAGAGCATCCAGCACCCTCCCGCATCCCCGCAGGGTTTCTGAGGGTGATGCCTCCCCAAAAGCTGAGTGTGAACCTGGACAGACCAGTGGGATGACTTGAAGGCCCCTATGTGTGTCAGGAGCTATAGATGGAGACCTCTTCTCCTTGCTGAAATGTGGTGTTAAATTGTGGAGCTGAGCAAATCTGTGATGCTGTCCCGGTTTCAGAGCCATGCTCTGTGTCAGTATGATGCTGGTGTGCAATGGTTGCACTGGTAATTCATACAGTGCTTTGGATGCTTGCTGGGGGCTGTTGTGTAGCGGGGAGGCTGATGTAAGCCAGCCAATCATGCCAAAAAGCAAGAATTGTGTGAATAAGCTGTTTCTCTTGCTTTTGCAGAAAGGTTGTTATCCGCCTGACCGTGCAGTCTTCCTCCTTACCGTGCTTATCTGCACAGAGCCGCTGGCTCCTCCTTTAGTGGCTGCACCAGGTGAGGAAGGGTTTTATTGACCCTCCGTGGGGCTGCTGACCCCCCATTATTTTTGGATTCAGAGGGTTTCTGGTTTCCATCTCTGCTGATCACCCTGGCTGAGCTTTCATTGCACATGTGTCTCCAGCCCGGCAGTGATCACTCGCAGTAAGAAAGTATTTTTAACCCCAGGAGCTGAAGCTGAGACGACGGTCTGCAGAGAGGTCCTTGGTGTGTCCGGCTGCCGCAGCTGCCATGCAAATCAGGCCAGACCCTGTTCTGCATGCTCGCACCGATGGACGTGTGAGCCCTGCACGTACATGTCCTCCCCGGCACGAGGAGGCACGTGGGGATGGCTGTGGCATGCCCGGGAATGCCGCTGGCCGGGGAGGAAGGCAGTTTGACTCGAGCCTTCCTCTTCCTCAGGGTCCCTGGCCGAGGATCGCATGGCTGGTTCCTGCTCCTTGCCTGCAGGAAGGATTGACGTGGGGCAAAACAGGTGCCGGAGTGGTGGCAACTAGACCGTAGCTGTTTTGCACATGTGGGGCGACTCCGCTGTCGCGCTGCTGGAGTTCGTCTTGTTTCTTTAGGTGGCAGTGGTCAGGGCATCACCTGAGGCACCAGGTAGTGACGGGGCATCTCCGCTTTCCTCCTGGAGACCTGATGTCGGGTGAGGGCCTCGCGGCTGGCTGCAAAAGGAACAACTACCTTAGTGCGCTGAGATGGGTGCAATGGTCACGAAATAAAGGCTGCCTTGCCAAACCCCCGGCTGGATGATGGCACCACGTGCTCTCATCCCTGCCTACCCCATGGCCGCTTTTCCTTTGCCTTTGCTGCACTGAGGCACGGGAGCCCGGCGTGCCGGGCGCTGGTGGTTTCTCTGTCAAAGGGTCTGTCCATGGAGGAAAATGATCAGAGACTTATTTCATACTCTGTCCTTTTTCCTAAAATATTTTCATCTTTTTCACTAATGGGTTAACCCACCTTGAGCATATGGTGGTCAGCTGGATAACTTGATATTTCTATTCATAATGTAAAGGATTAAAAAAAAATGACTACCCAAACTTGAATTTTAGATGTTACCATCTAGAATCGACATTGCAAGAGTCTGAGTGTTGCTGAACCCCACTTATAGGGGTTCATCGTAGATAAATCTTTATCCAACTCACTTCAAATCTGATTGAAAAATCTGCTTGCATCTTAACTTACAAGGACAAATGTCAGATACCCAGTATTAGGAGGGCTCTGGGACAGAATTATAAAGAAGTTAAAGGGTTGCAGTTTTCACAGGAAAAGTTAATGTTGTTATTAGAAAAAAAACATTTGCAGACCTTTTTGTGCAGTCTGTCTTGCTAGGCTTGGCACTGCACTCCCAGGCTAAAGCAACCTGTAACTTCTGAGGCTTTTGCTGCGTGTTTCGTGGTGCCTGTTACTCGGACGACTGCTTTGAGGATGCTGTTGCTTCCTGAACCTCACCTTTTGCTTTTGCTGGCACAGCACGGGAGAGGACGACGCCTCGGCAGAGCGACTGGTTTCGCAGCGTCAGCTCCCGGCACGGCTGCGCCGAGGACTCGCTTCACCAAAAAATGCCTCATCAGCGGTGGCGAGGAAGGACCGCGGGGCCCTTTGCATGTCTCTTCCGCTTTATGGTCCGGTGCACCCCTCTTCCCCCCCAAAAAAAGGGAGCATCAAACAAATAGACGGTGTGTTGCTGCTTGCTATTTCACTGCTATGCAAACTGTGACGGCACAGTAGGAAAATGTTGGTCTAAAATAAAGCAGAGTAAACTGTTAGGGCAGGTGAATCTGCAGGGTGGGGGGTCTGGGGGGGTGAAACACCTGGGACCGGGGGCTGCCAGCCGGTGTCGGCACCGATCTCCTGCCCCGGGGTCAGTTGTGGGGCCCTTGGCTGCTCCATGGGGATTATTAAGTTGTCTGTTAAAAATTATGCTTTTTTTTTTTTGGTAGTGAATCCAGCCTGACGGCTGACAAGAGGGGCTTCATTTACATGTGCTTCCATCTCGTGTTCTCCTTTGAGTTCAGCTGCTTGTGTTATCTGGACCTTCATCTAACTTTATTAAATATTCAACTCTCTTTTTTCCTTCTAAATGCTTCAGTTTTTATTTTAGTAATCTGTGTGCCCATTAATTTAAATATTAGTTCTGTCACTTAAAAAAAAGGGTTTCAATACCACGTAGACTTGAGCTGCTCACTTGTGAATAATCTATGGAGTTAACACTGAGATCTTAAAAATCTCTCATAAAATATTTACGGCTATTTGACATCTGCATTGTTTGTAGAGTTCACATACAGGGTTTCATCTGAGAAATCTGACTTGTTTCATTTTTCTTGATGTATGCAAGTCCTGATACTGCAGCTTTTCTGGCTGGGTAACTCTCAGATGTGAAATTATTCTGCAAATGACAATGTTTGAGTTAAATATGTTTTCCGTAAAAAGCGTGTGGTATTCCCCCAAGCTGCGCTGTGTCTGTGATCAACTCTTCTGGCAAACCTCTTTGCTACAGGATCTGTAAAGTGAGTGCAAAAGGGGAAGAAAGGCGGACAAAGCATATCTGAGATTTTTTTTTTTTCCATGCATCAGTAAGAATTATTTTATATAGTAGCTTAGCTCTAAATTCACTACAGTTCATTTAAATAAAGTGGTATGCAAAGTAATGATGGATATTTTAATGAGTAGCTCTATCACAAAGATGTTTTTGAAATAGTGAGAAGAAATTAGAAACCTTTTTTTGGTAATGAAATATAAATTACTGTAAGCGTGATGGGCTGTCATCATACAGTCTATTTCAGTCAGGTCGATGCCCCAGTTAGTCTTCAGTTCCAGGGAACCCAAAATTGTAAAATGACATGAAACGTGTCTGAAAAATGCATCCTCTTATAGATGTTATAAAATATGACAATATGCATGGGTCAGGCAGAGCCAGTCAGAAGCACAATTAACAACTTTTCTGTCCTTGATGGAAAAATGGCACCATTCACTTATTTTTTTAATCATTATTTCACATTTTTGTGACGGTATGCTGGAGTTGACCCAACGTTGCTTTCTGTACATTTTCATCTGGAAAATGTATTGCATATCCACATCCTGTTCCCCACTCATGCCGATATTTTTAACAGATGACTAAGGGTCGGGTATTTGCAGAGGAGTTCCCAGCAGACGCCAGGTTGTTACCCCGCATCCCGGAAAAAATCTGTGCCAAGTCCTGTGGTGTGGACACTCATCGAAAGGACGCTCCCCGGCTGCTCGTTTTAAACGTAGACACTGTTTGCGTGGATGGAAGGACCAGAAATGTGGCACCTTTTCACCAGAGCTGCACAGAGTACGGGCAGCAGGACAAGCCATCCTCTAACGGACAGGCTTTCCAAAGTCCGGGCTGGTGAAGAGTGCCAACACCACACGTTTTCCTTCCTTCTTGTATCTTAAAGTCTTTCCTCTTGCAGTCCTGACTGAGGTCCCCTAGCCTGGGCTCCTGCGTCCCTGTGCGACCCACCTCGTGTCGGGCCATCCTTCAGCATATGGTCTCCGAAGACCAGGTTGTGTTTGAGGTACGTTAAGTGACTTTGTTGTCAGCTGGTAGGACTGAAGATGAGGAGCACCCGATTTTCTTCTCTACCAGGGCTTTAGTTGCCCTTGCGAAATCTCTGTCTTGGTGCTTTTATTTGATGGGAGGGAGGTGTCACTGCTTACCTCCCAGGGGTGCGGTGAGACTAAACATCGTGTGCGTAATGCTCCCGAGGTCAGGTGTGTAAACGTGTATCTAATGCTGGCAGTGCCAGGGCTTTTCTCAAAGAATCTGATAACAAACAATAATTTTGCCACCCGTGAAATACTGGAGCTGCTCACAACATATGCTTCCAGGCTCTCCCTAGGGGGAGCAAAATTTGGGTTCTTTGCCATGTGTTCATGTACTTCAGTATCATAAACCCCACCTTTGCTTTCCACTAAATGCTTCCCAAAAGCTTTTAAGTCGCTGAGACCCGTATGTTACTGCATGCTACTTGTTTATTTTTTTATTTTATTTTATTTTTTTTTATGAATAGAACATCTTTACTTGGATCAATAAAATAGGTATCTACTACAATACAAGAAATCTCCACAGTGGTTCCTGGAATACAGAGAAATTAAATATGCTTCTTGTAAATCTCTCCTTCTCTCGTAAATCCAAATTATAAATTAAATAAGAAAACCATAAATACACATTTCAACATACAGAAATTATTAGGTAGAAACATTAATCATCTTTTTGCCTCCATTCTTATACTGCTTAAAGCTATTAATTAACAAGCGAAACCCTATGATACAGCTTTCTCAACAGACAAAAATCTTGCTGCCCTGGACTGTGTGTTGGGTGCTCTATGGGTCACGTTAGCTATAAGGGCAGGTACCACAAATGCTCGCTGTCTTAATTACCCCAAATGCAGCAAATGGGCTTTTCCCAGTGTCTGTCCATCTTTATTTTTGCTTTGCTTAAGGAATGAGACCAAAAAAGGGAACTGGTGGTTACTATTCTCCCTGCTCCTTGAATGTAGGCATTGCTGTGCGGGAGAGTGGTCCCGCTGAATTTACTAGGTTCATCTTCTGGCAGGATCTCTGTGGGCTGGGGAGAGGGGTGTAATGTGGTTGGTGGTATTTGTAAAAGACGTTTCAGGAAAATCTTGGCCATGGCTCCAGCTCGGTTCAGTCATGGAGGACCTGATGTTGACTGTGACACAGGATCAATGTGTTAGGGTCTAATTGAAAGGTGGGGTGGACCCCTGTGAGAAAGCTGCTCTGGTGCTGTTTGGGTGTGCAGCCTTCGGCGGCCGTTGGCATTGCTCTCGCACGCCGTGACTGGCAACTCGTGGTCAACACCAGGCCACCATCGCCTCTTCTCCTTGCCTTGCCAGCAGCTGGGGCCTTTCAGGGTGTGGTTAAGGAGGAGCTGTGTTCTGCTTCTTTTCCAGGAGGAAGAAAGAAAAGCAGGACAGCAAATCACCCCTCTGTCAGGGTGCCGGGTCAGAGAAGGACTTCTGCCTTTGGGAAGAAGGGGAGTGTCTGTGTCATTTCTAGCTGCAAGGCTGTCCTCTGTCAGTTGTTGGGCACTTCTGAAGGAGAAGCCTGAGACCGAAGAAGGGATGGACAGCTGAACGTGAGGGCTGACAGAGAGAGATATTTTATGAAGGGCTAGTGCCTCTCCCCTCCTTGGCAGACTGAGTTGTCTCTGGCCGTATGAAAAGCCGTAGTATCTTTATAAATGAGAACTTCCTTCTCCATCCTACTGCCTTCTCCAGCATATCCAGCCCCCACAGGTGTCCCCTGCTACCCTCCTTGGAGCCACTGGGGACATTTGCTCTGTAAAGCTACTGGGCTACTCCTGTTGCTTTCCCATCCTACGGACTTTGGTTGCTCAGGTCGTCAAGCTGAGAACCTTTCCTGTGTGCTGCACCGCCCCACTCACCCCAGAGCCAGAGGACCTTTAGCAGCCTTTACTTCCCGTCCAGGCGGTACCCTGGTCCCTCTGAGCTGGTGAGCCCTGACAAGGGGATACCTGCCCAAGCCTGCAGCTCTGCAGGCTGTAATCCAAGGCTCCCTCAGTCCTACACTTTAAGAGGAATTCAGAATATCTTTTCTTCTCAGTCCAGGTTGAAGAGGATCTTAATAGAAGCAGTGGATGAAGTCAGCAAGTACCTCAAGTACAGAAGTTGCCCAGGTGGTTGTGGGGGGAGGGAAAAGAGCTGTAACCGCCATTAATGCTGCCAACGTATGGTTCAGACTTTTGGTGGGTTCGTGGCTCTGGAGCCTCCTCACCTTGGTACCGTGGCACTGCGTATGATGGCATCTCACTGTGTTTTACTACGCTGGCTGCAGGCAAGCAAGTTTCAGATGGGAGCTTCTTTCCTCTGGTTCTGCCATGGAGTAAGACCTTTATTTTTCATTTATTCTTTGGAGCACTGGCAGTTAGATTAGAGAAGATCATCATGGCTATGAGCAACAGGAGATACACTTCCTCCAATTTTATATTTAAAAAGTTCTGTATTTAGGCAAACCAAAGTCTTCTATAATAATGAGGGGAACACTCATATGAGGCAAGTGCTGCTCACAACATATATAATAGTATCTGTAACACTGGCGAAACCTTTTTCGTAAAACTTTTTTTTTTTTTAAGAGGAAAACCCAAGGGGCCATGACTAGCAATTTCTAAACCGAAAAAAAATTTGAGAAAATTATTTGAGCAAATTCCATTAAATCCATCTATTCATAAGTACAGGTCTCCTAGATGCAAATACCTCATGTTTAGTCACCTAGTTGCACCCTTAACATATTTTCTTTCCTCCTAGTGTTTTGTGCACTTAGTGAACTATCCTCTACCACATAGGTAGAGAGTAAGTTGCTGACTACAAGTTAATATATAAGCAAGTTCTATGGAAGAAAGTACCTCTTGAGGTTTTCCAGTTGCTCATGGTTTGATCTGGCAGGACACTTTGAAATACCAGTCATCACATAGCAAAGTTTGGTAAATGTGTGTTTGCAAACTTGCTCAGTTCTGACTCACCCGTTCTTTTAAATTGTTGCATCTGTTACTCCTGTCTTAAAACTGAAGAAAAAAAAAGATGTTTAGCATATGTCATTCAACCAAGCATATCGTAAGATGTGGTTTTTATCTCATGATATGAGAGGGGGAAGAGGACAAGCAGTGGTACACAACCAGCAGACCCCTGGGATTTAATGGCACACTGTAATCAATCTGTTGCCTTGCAGGGATACATAAACCTCTTGGTAGGCTTTTTGTATTGTGAGTCCGAGCTGATTCAGACAGGACATGTAAAATGTTGAATGGGCCAGCAGTAATTTCAACATTATTGAGTCAAGACGTAATTCTAGTGGGATACTTGTGATTTTAGTATATCACAACAAAGACCAACCAGTGAGTTGCATCACATTCACCGTTTTTACCTTAGTTAGCCTTTCTCCCACCATTCTGAGGCAATGGCATCAAGTAATAAAAAGGATATTGTTTTCCTGGATGAGCTGTGCTGTGTCTGTTCCCTCATTGATCCTAGAGCACCTCGTCCTGGCTAAAGGACCTTCTGTCTTTCCGGGTGCTGCTGAGCCTTATCAGTCCGCCTCAAAGGCACTGTTTGTTGCCCCCAGGTATTCTGACTTCTTCTTGTGCTTCATCCACATCTTCCTCAGGAGACTGGGTGTCCCGCACAGGTTGCCTCCCGTCAGTGGTAGGGAAGCTTCTGCTCCTGGTGGCAGGGTCAGGTCGTACTCCGGCGTCTTCTTCCAGCACTGCCTGTGGCTAGCAAATAGAGCACAGATGTGTAAAGCATTCATCTCCGTGACCCTTATTCTCTGATTATGGTGACCAGCCACTGAAAACCAAGGGCTGCCTGATTGCAAAGGGTTGCCCATCCCTGGGACTGGCAAGTCTGGGATGAGCAGGGGCTGTGCAGGGCAGTGGGCTTGGATGCCGCAGCCGCCCCCCACTCCACTTGGTGCCCCCTGTTCCCTTGCTATCAGAGTGAACTCTCACACGAGATGGGCTACAAGTGGGACCACTACTAAGTGCATCCTCTGTAGTGTTTGCCACTGGACAAGAAGCTGGCAGGTGGCCTGGGGACAGAGATGAGCCCTTCCACCAAATCCCCGGGGACCATGGAGCAGTGCCCAGGCAGGGTGAGCTCCACCTGGCCGAGGGGCCTGAGCTGCCTTACGCCGGGTGATGGGGATTTACGTCGTTGCACAGCGAGTCAAGGACACTGTGACAATGAGCTTGTTACTGTCCCTCAGGTGGCAATAGTGGCACCTCAGATATCACCCAGATCTGTGCCTGGGTTAACTGTCTACTGATGGGTACATTTATACTATGGCCATGATGTTCCTGAATTACACTTGAAGACAATAAAGCTTTGTTTAAAAAATATTTAATTAGAGTTTTCTAAGCTGTCATAGGCCAAATACTATAAACTTCTTATGGGGAAAATTTTTAAATTTTGAATTAAAAAAACAAACAAACAAAAAAATTTAAGATGCTTTTTTTCTAGTGATAAAACAGCTGTAACTGGCACCAGGACAGCTGTATGAACAGCCATGGCTGACGGTATAATCAGCATGTCCTTCAGCCACTTTCTCCCTGCCTCTGGGAAGCAAGGGCATGGCCTTACTGTAAATCACAGAGGTTTTACAGTTCTGATTCAGAGGAAATCTGCAGCTGAGGACTTCTTCATGTTTCTGGAGAGAAGGTGACCAGCAACGGAGGTGCCCCATCCCCTTCCCTGCGGGGCAGCGCCATGCGCGCAGCCCCACAGGTTTGGCTGGAGGGGTGGGAAGGGACTTACTCGTCTGTAGGAGAGTCTGTGACAGCCACTGCTTTTGCAGTGATACGGGCAACCGGAGATGATGGGAACTGTGGGAGGAAAAAGCACGTCATTAGGAAATACCACGGATGAGTAGGGACTCCAGGTTTGTCTGAGGAAAGAGGCTGTTTTAGGAAAATGAATAAATACACTTTTAACAAGAGAAAGCGGACTGGCTAAGGACTTGACTGCCCAACTCTTACCCACGCAAATACTGATTGCTCATATGAAATGGTCTCACTGAGCTCAGCACAGGTCTTGCATGAGCAAGAGTTACACCTCTCACTGAAGGAAGGAGGCTTGCAGACCTGTTTATTCCTGCTTTCTGCAGCGGTGAGGCTTTGTTCAGGCTGAGCAGCCTGCCTCTTGGCAGCTTTTCACAGCCACCTCTAGTGCTGGCTGGGGAGCAGCTGTCCCAGCCATTGCTGGTTTTTAAACGTTCAAAAATGTTTACCCATTTTTCTGGGTGCTGCTCTGTGGCACGGGGGGGCCCTGGTTCATGCCCCAGTTCTGCCACGGCTCCACAAGTGCCTAACCATTCTCTTCCTCCTTGTCTTATTTGATAGAATCATAGAATCA
>VXBL01001012.1:89-15674 GCA_013400195.1 Aramus guarauna | reverse complement strand
CTGTCCTGGCTGTGTCCCCTCCCAACTTCTTGTGCACCCCCAGCCTACTTGCTAGCAGAAAAGGCCTTGACTCTGTGTAAGCGCTGCCCAGCAATAAGTAAAACATCCTCATATTATTAACGCTGTTTTCAGCACAAATCCAAAACATAGCCTCATACTAGCTATTGTGAAGAAAATTAACTCTAGCCCAGCTAAAACCAGCACATATCCTTTGATTGAAACTAGGAGACCTTGAATGAACAGTCCCTTATGCAAATGTTTTTTATGTAGGTGCTAACGTCTCTTAAATGTTTATTTTTATGTCAACAAGGGCAGGCTAGAAGAAGTTGTGCATGCACAAGGGGACTGGACATAACTTACTGGTTCATGAGTTATCTATTCTTGTGAACCTTAAGTATCACCTATTGAGTTATGACTGCTTTACTACCAAATTTCAATTTCAGATATGCATTCCCAAATAGCTTTTTTAAAAAAAGCCCTAATCTATCCCCCAAGATGTAGTAATTTCCATTGCACTGAAGTTTCCAAGGCTCAAAGTTTTCTTGCTGCAGATTAATGGTACCCTTTCAAAACACTGAGAGGAGGGAAGTAGATTTTTTGAGAATCTACTAAAATCTACTAAAAAAAAATCTAATCTACTAAAAGCTTTTGAGGATTTTAGACACCTACAGATAGAGATAGGTGCTGAGTGGGATCTTCCTAAGTAACATTTCAGAATATGCTGAAATATACTGAAAACGCTATTCCTTTGGTTCCCATTCTTTTGGTGGAAAGTGTAAGGATTAACTTAATAGTACTTCCAAATAGGTAAAGAAACAATAAGCCCCACATCACAGTACACAAGATATATCAGCAGTGTTGCACAGATTTTCACCCTTAGGTGTCCACATTTTTCAGTGAGAACAGTTAATTTGGCATTAAGTACCAGCAATGTCTACCTTCTCTGCCCACTTCTGACTTTCCAGCACAACACATGTTGGTGGATTTACCTGAGGAATTTGTTAAGATCTCCGTTCTTCATATACTCAAAGATCATGATGAGTGGATCACCCTCTACACAGACACCATAGAACTTGATGATATGCTCATGTTGCAAGTTAGTCAGCAGCTCTGCCTCATGGTGGAAGTCCTTGCGGGCATTGTCACTGGCATCCTTCAGCGTCTGGTGGAGGAAAGGAATATGTAAGGAAGGGGAGATGTTTGCAGAAGGCAGCAAATGTGGGAAGGCTCTGTAAGGGTAAGATAAGGACACTACTGTGTAAAGGATGGAGAAAGTACATTCTTAGTAACTGTTTTAGCAATGTAGATGTGATGCAATTGCAATTAAATGAGTGGTACAATTGTCATTCCCCTGCCACGCATCATCCCATATAACAATTTTTATTGTAAGAGGATGCAGGAATACTCATGATCTTACTGTGCCAAGTGTTTTCCAAAAACAGAACAAAGAAATTAACCTTATCTGAAAAACATACTAGTACACAGCTGATCTATGGCCTTTAGTATTTAACTCAAGCAAAACTCTGATATCCTATTAGTATTTACTTTTGTTGTAAGTTCCTTAAAGTAAAGCTTTGTTTGTTTAAAATGCTTAGCAGGAATGTAGATGCATTTGTTATTTATTATTAACATTGTTGCTGATGTTGGCCCCTACAGCGTGCTATACATTAGGTAGATTTATAGAAGGGTACATCCCCGGACTTGACCAGAACTTAGAACCTGAGACCTCAACCAGAAACTCCTTTGGAATTCAGTAAATCTATTCATATGTCTAAGATTAAGCATATGCATAAGCAACTAGAGGATCAATCTTAAATTGATGGACAGAGAGGAAGTAGATGCTTAACAGAATTTTGGGGGGTTAATTTTATTTTTCCCTATAAAATCTTGCATATTTTCATTTTACAGGAAATATATCAATAGTGGATCAAATGGGAAGCTTAAATGTTGTATAATGAAATAATGCTAATTTAACTCCCACACACAGGCAGTTTTTGATCTCTCCTCAAGAACTAAGCATCATGAGCAAGGAAATACTTTCATGCACCAAAAAACCCCAATTTTGACACCAGTTAAGTAAGGAATAATCATGAATAGCAATCAACCACTGCTATGCTCTACTTTCAAAAGGTACAGTGGTTGCACTATCTTAATTCAAATAATATTTTTAAAATAGTAAGAGAATGGTAACAGGTTACCCGTGCTCACGAATTGTTATTCACAGAAAGTGAAGGCTGGGCTCTCTACCTCTGTACTTTAACTACAATTACTCAATGAGAAGGAAGATGAGACAAAAAAGTAGTTGCTTTACCTTAACTAAAGATGTTTTTTCCTGGTCATCTAGTCATGTTATTTTCTATCCCCAATTCATATAGAGAGCATGGGACCAACTGTACTCATGAGAACAGACGCAGAACAAGTTGATACAATGCAATGGTTCTGCCAACAAACCCAGTTCTTAGCTGTTACAAAATCATGGTTTGTTCAAGGTTGTTTTTCAACAGACACAATTCTATCTGCTTTTCTAGTATTATATGTATGCATGTGTGAATGAGGGGCTAAAAGACAACTGTCAGAAAAAACACTTGCTTTACTTATGAAAGTGCAGCATAGGTCTCCAAAAATGAACAGCTACCATACTAAGGTCCAGATGGTGGGACAAGGAGCAGGGCAGACTGAACAGCCACCTACCAAGTTGAGGGTTTTTCCCTGTGGATTTCAGGCTCTATAGATCCCAGAGGCAATAAAAATCTGTCATGCCACAAACACCCCTTCTCTGAGGGGCCCTCTTGTGTTTTCTGGCCCAGAGCGCCTCTTCCACAAGTTTTACCAATAATGATGCAATAAGGATTTTGGCTGCTTCACAAACTATGATACAGCACACAGAGCTATATCCTCTAAGGTGGATATCATATCATCTCCCCACCTATGGTCCCCACGTAGTCATATCTGAACCAGGTGAGAACTGAATTGGAATATGTCTTCCAACCTTTCCAAGCTCTGGGATGATGCTTTAACATGATACTGGTACCGCCCCACAGTCCAATCTACATTATATAATGGAATCACCATTAGGAATTCTGTTGTCACTTGAGTTTCCTCTGCTGGTTTCATGTATAAAGCAACTGGACTGTAATTCTTCTCAGTAACAGAACTAGAAAAACAATTCATATAAAAATTTGACAGGGAGAAGCATAGGCTCATACTCTTTCCAACATACTCTTTCCCTGGAAAGACAGTAAAAATGCTGAAAACTTTGTCCTGTGAGGCTGGCATATTATATATTTCAGAAAGCACTTTTTATCTCACAGAAACAGCAAAATTGTCATATGACAGAGCAGTTGCCATGGCAATCACATATTTTCTGTCAAACAGCAAAATGCAGAAAGGTCTAAACCCAGGTAAAACCCAGACAGGGTTTCGGCTACCAAGGGGTGAATGAAATTTCTGTTACCCAACATTGCCAAGTCCCTTTTCATTATTTCATGCAGCATACGGAATAGACATGAGAGTGAGCTTACATAATCAGACAAGGAGGAAAGTGAAAAGAACAAAAATTAATAAGCACACAGAATTTACATAGAAATGACAGAAGAATGCATTTAGCATGTTCTCAGTGCAAGGGAAAAATAAAACCAAATAAAACTGTAAGAACACAAGAGATATAAAAACATGTATTATTGTTATTGTTGTTGTTAGTAGTAGTAGTAGTACTGACAAGTAAACCAAAGCTTTAGCATGCAAAGCCCTCTCACCAGTCCATGGGAGTTTTGCCCAAGTAGGAATAGAGAGACAACTCCATGTACATACAACCTTACTTGGCCAGCAGCTAAGGAGGAGAGACACGCTCCCTTGGGCAACAGAGGGACTCCCTGGCTGTTACAGGACCTCTGCAACCGCTGAATTCAGCCTTTTCACACATAATAGATGGACCACCACCCCACACTTATTCTCCTCCATGGAGTCTTTGTCCAGGTATCCACTTAGAAACTGGTCTCTGCAGGTCTGTGTTCCATAGGGAATGCAAACCTGTAGCTCCTCAATCCACCCCTATACCACTGAGCTCCATCTACAAGCAAGTCAGAACAAGAACAGAGGAATCTGGCTCTCACCAGCATCAGTATGACTCGGTAATGAAATTCTCAGGATACCTTTCCTTTACACTCTTTCAGACTTTTCATGAAATGAGGAGTGGTTTTGACCCTTATCTGAACTAAGAAGTTCTGAAGAGTTGGAAACCTTTAGTTTTCCTCCACAGGTGCTATGGAAATATTCTTCATCTTGTACAGGCAGCACTCTACTAGACTTTTTTCTGGAACTCTTAGCTCCTATACAATTTGCTACAGCAATGTCAATATTTCAGATATTTGATGCATTTTGAGTCAGATGAAGTAGCTCCTGTGAGGTTCAGTGCCAGGGTTTTTAGGTTCAGTGCCAGGGTTTTTAGTATGCTTGTACAAGGCTGCCACAGTTGCCCAGCAACCATCAGGCAAAAATCGACAGGCACCCTGGTGAATGAAAAGAAATTCTGATGAATCTCTGATGAATCTCACACAGGTGACACAATGCTTCTCCCAGGCCAGCTCACTCAGCTTTCTTGCTGCCTAAATCCTCCTATTACTCATCAGTTATAGATTTCCATTGGCCATTGCACATAGATGTTTTTATTTTGGTTTTACTCAGGAGGCTGAAGGTCTCTAAAGCATTTGCTGTTCATGGAGACAACCTACCCTCAGCTGCTGGCATTCAGAACTGCTCCTCTAGGATGAAAAATCTTCATATTTTCACTGGGCCAAACCCTGTGTCCAACATGGGGATCTGGATACTAAGTGCCAGCTTCTGGTGAGACCTGTATGTGTGTGAGTGGAATTTGGTGCTAGCTACAGCAGTCAGACCTGGGGTGTGGGCACCCCTGGCCTGTGGTGTCAGCTACTGGAATGAGTAGGGGTGTCTTGCCTCCAGCCACTGGGGCAGGAATAGTGTGTGTTCCCAAAACCAGCATGAGTGAGGTGGGTGAGGGGCTCCACACTGGTGGCTGGAGCAGGATTGCGGGTGTAGGCTGCTGGGGACGGCTGAGTGTCTGTATCTTCCCCAAACCTGGTGTGTGTGTGTTGTGTATGTATATGTGCTAGCAAACTATAAGCTGGACTAGTCAGTGAATAGGGGGGCCTTGGGTCTGGGCCAGAGTATCAGGCGGGCGGGAGTATCAGGCAGGCAGGGTATCTGTGCTGGTACACCCAGGGGGACTTGCAAATGTGGAGTGCATGAGGGACGAGTGTGTGAGNCTGGATACTAAGTGCCAGCTTCTGGTGAGACCTGTATGTGTGTGAGTGGAATTTGGTGCTAGCTACAGCAGTCAGACCTGGGGTGTGGGCACCCCTGGCCTGTGGTGTCAGCTACTGGAATGAGTAGGGGTGTCTTGCCTCCAGCCACTGGGGCAGGAATAGTGTGTGTTCCCAAAACCAGCATGAGTGAGGTGGGTGAGGGGCTCCACACTGGTGGCTGGAGCAGGATTGCGGGTGTAGGCTGCTGGGGACGGCTGAGTGTCTGTATCTTCCCCAAACCTGGTGTGTGTGTGTTGTGTATGTATATGTGCTAGCAAACTATAAGCTGGACTAGTCAGTGAATAGGGGGGCCTTGGGTCTGGGCCAGAGTATCAGGCGGGCGGGAGTATCAGGCAGGCAGGGTATCTGTGCTGGTACACCCAGGGGGACTTGCAAATGTGGAGTGCATGAGGGACGAGTGTGTGAGTACGTGCATGTTTGCTAGCAAGCATCTAGATGGACTAGTCAGCAAGTAGGGAACCAGTGAAGCAAGTAAGGAGGCCCAGGATCCAGGCAGGGGTGCTGGGCAGACAAAGGGTCCGTGCCAGTACTCCAGGGATCTGTGAATGTGTGTGTGCTTGTTTATATAGAGAGTGTTCTGTATGCTTTCACTAGTGAACTATCTCTAACAGGCAAAGAGGAGGAGGAGACTTGGCTATCTATGTTTATGTTTTATGTGAGTCCTGTATGTAGGTGCAGCAGCACCTTGTCTGTGGCAATCTGTGTGACTGGCTGNTGCTAGCAAACTATAAGCTGGACTAGTCAGTGAATAGGGGGGCCTTGGGTCTGGGCCAGAGTATCAGGCGGGCGGGAGTATCAGGCAGGCAGGGTATCTGTGCTGGTACACCCAGGGGGACTTGCAAATGTGGAGTGCATGAGGGACGAGTGTGTGAGTACGTGCATGTTTGCTAGCAAGCATCTAGATGGACTAGTCAGCAAGTAGGGAACCAGTGAAGCAAGTAAGGAGGCCCAGGATCCAGGCAGGGGTGCTGGGCAGACAAAGGGTCCGTGCCAGTACTCCAGGGATCTGTGAATGTGTGTGTGCTTGTTTATATAGAGAGTGTTCTGTATGCTTTCACTAGTGAACTATCTCTAACAGGCAAAGAGGAGGAGGAGACTTGGCTATCTATGTTTATGTTTTATGTGAGTCCTGTATGTAGGTGCAGCAGCACCTTGTCTGTGGCAATCTGTGTGACTGGCTGTGTGTGTGTGAGATACCTGCCCAGCTTCATTACTGGTTGAATCCGCAACTGGGAAAGCAGTAGCTGTGTCCCTCAGCCTGGGCAGAGACCCCGAGTCCCTGGGCACTGGTCTGGGATCCAGGGGCCAGACAGGAGAGAGAGGTCCTGGGCCAGAGTGGCTGGAGAAGGCAGACGCACTTCTTACATCACCTAACAGGCATAACTTGTCCATGAGCATAATTCTTCCTACTTGCCCTTCCATGGCTACATGCAAGTTGCTTATTAAGGACACTGTAAAGAATGTATTTGGAAAAAAAACCCAAACCGTTCCAGAAAAATGATAGATTTGCCATCTAAACCCATGGAGACATCTCTCCCTTTAAATGCTGAATGATCTTCATTGTGAATTACAATGAGAAAGAGCAGAGTGCTGGTACAGCATTTTACAGCAACTGAAGTGCTAGGCTCCATTTGGTCAGGATTTTCAAAGGGAGCAAGTGAAAGGCTTTTATTTTGCTATCAAGCAGTTCCCTGAAATGATAGAGAGAAAAAATTCACTCTAGTTTCACCAAAATACAGTAGAAAATTCTGTCAGTTCTAGTTTTGCCATCTCCTCTCTCTTGCATTCTCCTGTCTATATATACCTTTAGAGCTTCATTTTTTCTCTCCAGTCAGCATGAGTGAACAACTCCAAGTATCAAAAAGCTTGTAACCTTGGCAAATCCAAAAAAACCCCCTATTTATGATGGAGCAAGAAAGGACTCAACAAATCCATCCTCTTTTTGTGTTCTCTCACTGCCAGATCCAAAACTGTTTCTTGTTTACAATTTCGAAAAGATGATCTGCTGGGATTCTTTTACTGTATGGTTTGATCCAAAATGTACACACAGTTGCCTAATTGTGAATGGACAGATAGTATTACTTTCTGATCCCTAAGCACAGCCTATATTCTAAAATGTATATTCTCACTGCCTTAAATGAGATACTTTAAATGTTGAACACCTTGTTCAGCTTTCAGCAGAACACAGATAGAGACAGAAGACTGTTGGCAGGGAGAATTGGCAAACTCTTAGTAGAGTATGGTTTCACTGATATTGTTTTCTAGTGTGCATGCATAGCTGAGGATGACAATTGACCTCAGTGGTTCCATTTTGAGGAACAAAAAGGCTTGGCATGGTGAAGCAAGTCTGGTGTGCAAGCTCTGAGATCATGATGGATTACTTCTTGGTAGATTCCCAATGCACTGTGTAGTCTGTGCCCTTCCAGGGTTCCAAAGAAATAATTTTTTCCCCTTAGAAACATGAGAATTATTCTGAATACTTGCAAGTCCAAAGTTATGGTTGTTTTCACATATTTTCCTTTTCCTTTGGACTGTATTTTGGGAGGGTTGAATTGAGAATAATCAAGAATGACTCCTCAGGGTCTGAAATATCATGACTTCTGGATTTCCATACAGCCAGTGTTTAACAGTATATGACAATATTATCTACAAGGTTTTTTATAACATTCGTGGCAGCCATATTAATGGCAATTACCCACAGACAATTTCAAAGGTTGACTAAAAGTATTGCACAGTTCATGGAAAAAAATAGGCCTTCTTTGACTAGCAGTTATACGCATAGCCTATTCACTTATCTGGTTATAGAATATTGTTTTTAGACACACAAATGTCACATGCATTTTTAATGACTTAAATGTTATTTTTCACTAATCATATCTTAGATCATAAAAGATGTTGCCCCTTTGTGATACTGTCAGTTTCTTCCTTTTCCTTACGAAATTCAGCTCTCATTTTATAATCCACAGCAAGATCAAATTTCATGTTCTCTTAATGCTCCGTTAGCCTTGTGAACCCCTCCACATATATTAGAGGAGTTACATGCAGCTACGGAATAGGCAAACATGATCATTTAAAAATAAAATAGCATTAGCTGCAACCATGAATTAATAATGGAAATCCTAGCCTCTTTTACCTTCACTGCCACCAAGATCTTGTCCTGCTCGGGACAGAGGTTATAGCATTCAGCCAGAAAGACTTTCCCAAAGGCTCCTTCTCCAAGTTCTCTTTTAAGAACAATATTGTGGCGCTTGATGTGCTGAACAACTGTGAACAGAACACAAAATGGAGGTCAAAAGTGAACTGCAAGGCCACAACAGTGCTTACGTCTGTGCTTACGGCCACATGGAGACAGATTGGCCTGTACAGTGCAGTGCATATCATGAAAAGAATCAATGTGCCTATATGTCATTCATTAGCACTTTGTCCAAAAAGGATGTGTTAATATATTTATATTTGGAACATAGTTCATTTGCTGGATAAGAAGATGATGTAGAATTAAGAGTCATCTGGGAAAAAGCTATTTATCATTCTGCTTGGATGAGTGCTGTAGAGCATATATAACAGTGAATGCTGCTGGGTAAACAGCTGGGATATATTCAGATGTGAACCAACCTCAGACTCTGTGCTTGACCACATGCATGTTCCAAACTGAGTGTCCATTTACTTAGAAACTACCTTATCTCCATTACTAAAAAATACAAAAAGGAGTGTTGCTATTAACAGCAGTGGAGAGAAATGACACAGCCTATCCCCTTTGCTATCACCAACTTTGGGGAAAGGGGCCACAGTCTATGAAAGGAAAATACATATGTTCCAAATCATAAGTCTGTGAAGATGCAACCTCAGAACACTGCATATATACTTAATAATAACATGTATGTGTGTGAGGTGAGCCTGGTGTTGGAATAAACTATAAGAGAGACCCGGGATGCCCTGAGCCACTTCCAACATAAGCCTACCAGGAAGGCAGCATGCCTGAGAAGCGCACCTCCACAAGACTCAGCTGCCACACAAATAGGCTCACTGCATACACTCTGATCCCATGAAGGGATGTTGTGGGGCCCTGAGCTCCCAGCTAGCCACTTCTGGTGTGCTGCCACTCACCTGCAGGGCTTGGTAGTGCCAGAGGTGCAATGCCCAGCTGCCCTCTCACAGGCCAGCATGCCACTCTGTCTCTTATTTCCAGGGTGATGACTAAATGTTCTGTTTCCAAAGGGTGGGGAGATACTATTAAATACTTCAGTGCTGATGTTTTCAAACCATAACAAAAGATAAGCTATTAATGAGGCCTTTGTTGTAGAGTTCTTGCAAATGAGTTTGGGGGCATGGGTCTGTAGAGGGTAGAGAGCCAATATTTATCTTTTTAGCTTCCATTTTGACAACTTCTAGAGTGCATGACTTACAAACAGGAGTACTCAATGTACCCTGCACTTGGATGATATGTATCTTTAAGTCCTCTGGATCCCAATATTCCCACTACTCATGCCAATACCCTTTAGCTCCAACACTATCAGATAGACAGAATTGCTGTGATCACATTCATTTCATATAACAGGCAGCCTGTTGGACAGCACAGTATGGAGGAGTGGCTATTTACAATGTTCCAAGCCCACAAAAACCTGTTCCTGCCATTGCTGTGATTGCAGGGTGAGGCAATTATGAAAATGCTCCTCCTTTGTATGACAGGTCTCTCATTAAAACTGAGAAGCCATGCTTTGAAATAATAGCAAAATAGACATTAAATGAGACCACAAGTTACAAACATTTTTGATTCTTGTCAAACTCTGGTCTACTGTAAAATTAAGTTATATTATGGTAAGACATGCACACAACTTTTTGGCCAGCTGCTCAAATGCTGAGCAGTTTCCCTACAGTCAGTAGGAATATACTCTTTATTTTCATTTCCTTCTCAGCACTGGCTTTTTAAATAAGCATAAAATACAGTTAGCACAAGAGACAGGCCTGAACCAAAACACATCTTTTCCTCACAGATGCAAATTAACTGGCTTACTTCACCTTTACTAATATTCATAACAAAACAAATATCAAGGCTGAATTACTGTCCTGGAGTGTTACCTAAATACAGGATATGTGATACACATCTCAAACATAATTTAAGCAGAGGATCCAGATATCGTGGCTCATATCAGACCTGAAATGTGCTGTCATTGTGCAGTATCATATAAGTTGTTCTGCTTTCCTTCAGTTTTTCTAATTGTTCATGTCTCAACTCACAGGAAATAAGTCAGTAAACAGGCCCTAATATTAACAGAGGTCTTCAATTACAAGTAAAGATGCAGGGATTATTTTTAAAATGAAAGTCATTCAAAATCCTTTGGTTGATTACAGTTTTACAAATGTTTCCCTATGCTTGCATTAGAAAAGTGTGGCAAGTTGACAGACTGTAATTATATTTGGTTGTTGTGAGGGAATCCAATTATGGTCAGACCAGTCCATTTGAGTGGGAGGAGATGGAGATTGTGAACAGTTTTAAAGATTTTTCTACTAAAGAGGCAGGACTCCTTTCCAACCGATTCCTAGAGGCCCTTCTGTGCCTGTCATTCAGTCCTATCTCTTTGGGGATTTTTCTTTCCCTCTACTTCCCCAATAGCACTACAAGGCTGCCTCTCTTCCTTTACTAGAGAGAGGAGAAGTTTAGCTCCATAGGTACACAATGTTCAAAGAGTCATTATAGATCTTCCTCCTTTTGGCTTTAAATGGTGGTTGTCTTTGAGCTGCTATTTGTACTTTTAAAAATCACTACCTGTAGGCATGGGCTTTCACCCCCCAGGAAACCTACCATTGATTGTGAGGCTGAACAGAGAGGATCACACCATGTTCTGGACTGGGTCCCAACAAAATGGGCGGCTCAGGATCACCTCACCACATTGAATTCACTGAGTTGGATGTGACTGATTTCAGCCACGGACAGAAAGGCATTCAGTGGTATAAGTGTAAAAATGTTTCTGTGCTTAATTAAAAAGTGAAACGCAGTGACAGTGTAAAAGTGCTTTTTCCTTGGTCACAAAAAATAGATCTAAACATTTTACCACCACATAGAATCAAGGAATTATAGAATGGTTTGGGTTGGAAGGGACCTTGAAAGATCATCTAGTCCAACACCTCTGCCATGGGCAGGGACATCTTTCACTAGACCAGGTTGCTTAAAGCCCTGTCCAACCTGACCATGAACACCTCAAATGATGGGGCATCCACAACTTCTCTGGGCAACCTGTTCCAGTGTCTCATCACCCTCACAGTAAAGAATTTCTTCCTTATGTCAAATCTAAATCTACCCTTTTTCAGTTTAAAACCATTGCCCCTTGTCCTGTCACTACAGGCCCTGGTAAAAAGTCTCTCTCTGTCTTTCTTATAAGCCCCCTTTAAGTATTGAAAGGTTGCAATAAGGTGTCCCCGGAGCCTTTTCTTCTCCAGGCTAAACAGCTCCAACCATTTCAGCCCTTCCTCATGAGAGGTGTTCCAGCCCTCAGACCATTTTTGTGGCCCTCCTCTGGACCTGCTCTCACAGGTCCATGTCTTTCTTGTACTGGAGACCCAAGAGCTGGATGCAGTATTCCAGGTAGAGTCTCACGAGAGCAGTGTAGAAGGGGAGAATCACCTCCCTTAACCTGCTGGCCATGCTTCTTTTTAGGTGGCCCAGGATGCAATTGGCTTTCTTGACTGCAAGCGCACATTGCCGGCTCATGTCCAATTTTTCATCCACCAGTATCCCCAAGTCCTTCTTCGCAGGGCTGCTCTCAATATATTCATCCTCCAGCCTGTATTGATATTGGGGATTGCCCCATCCAGGTGCAGTACCTTGCACTTGGCTTTGTTGAACTTCATGAGTTTCACGTGGGCTCCTCCTCAAGCCTGTCAAGGTCCCTTTGGATGGCAACCCTTACTTCAAGCATATCAACTGCACCACTTAGCTTGGTGTCATTCGCAAACTTACTGAGGGTGCATTCAAATCCCACTATGTCACTGGTGAAGATATTAAATAGTATTGGTCCCAGTATGGACCCTTGAGGGACACCACTCGTCACTAGTTTCCATTGAGCTGTTGAGTGTAACTCTTTGGACTCAGCCATCCAGCCAATTCCTTATCCATCTAACAGTGCATCTATCAAGCCCATATATCTCCAATTTAGTCGCCAGAATGTTGTGGAGGACCATATCAAAGGCCTTACAGAAGTCCAGGTAGATGACATCTGTAGCTCTTCCATATGTGGCCATTAATCCAACAAAGCTGACCTTTTGCAAAACATGGAGCATAGTATTGAGTGAAATGGCTTGTATTTGGCAGGATAATACCTCCAGAAAGGGGTTGTACCAGTCTTGATTTGAAAGTCTGTGCTATTTTTTTCCCATCCTTTTTTTTCTCCATCTTGTCTGGCTTCCACCTCCCTCATTGGTTTTTAGACTTTCTCTACTAGTTTGAACACCCCTTTAAGGTCTTGTATTTTTTCACTGTGAAGGAATAGATATACATAACCAACATTCTTTTTGGTCGTCTTGGTAAGACAAAGAGGTGGATGCCCCTCCTTGGAAGGCATTTTCTCCAGTTTGTCGGTCATTTTTATGACTCTTCTCTCAGCAAATTTGCAATATCCTTTAGAAAATAGTTGTTTCCAGTTGTTTTTTCCAACTGGAAGCCACATTCTTGTATCATTCTCCACAAGGCCATAATACAAACATAAAATCAACTCCCTACTTCTCTGCACATCCAGAGATTGCACTAGCCCTTTTAAGGCTAGGTTTCCTAAAGAGCGTGAAAATTATGCAATTGTGTGTGCATCTCATCTTAACACCTCACCCAATTACAATACTACAATACTACAAGTGTTAGAAATTTCAGATGTTTTCCCATATACCTTATGAACACAGCAGAGCAGAGGAGAGATCTCTATTCTTATGGATTGGCTGCAGCAGGGGCTCACTGCTTGTTGAAAAGTAAGAGCCACAGGAAACAGGCTCCATCAGCACTGCTCACTGAACTACTAACACTAGAGACATTTAATGAGTGACTTGAAGAAAGCGCTTCCATGGGCAGTGGTCTTCCTGAAAGAAGAACTGGAGACACCTATGAGAAGAAAACCTATAAGGATTTCCTAGTTGTCAAGAGCTACATCTGATGATAAATCTGATAAATTTGTGTTTTTATAGATAAACCTTTCAGATGCTTTGTTCAGGATTCTCCCAGGATCTATATTTTAACCCCCAAAGTTTTCATTGCTTTGACTGAGAATTAGGCTTCCCTCCGTGATATAGTCCTGCAACTCCTGGGAGGGTGCCCAGATGACAGTCCTTCTCCCCCACAGTGATGGGGGCACCACAGCTCTTGCCTGCTGTAAATTAATTTTGCTGTAACTAGATTGGCACCTCTCTGGCTGAAACTCAGTGTTTGCTGTCTTTTAGATTTTATATTTGAGTTCTGGTGAGGGGCATTATCTCACTCTTTTGATACAGTAATTTATTTATTTTATTTGGCCAAGATCCTTTCCATTTGGCTAGAGACAGGCATATTGCCATGCTCTGTTAGATCCTTAAAATAAAAGAGGAACTACTTAATAATAAATTAGAATAGTAATGCTATCATTGTTTTAAATGCATAATGAGCTAAATTCACCTTTCAGGAAAACAAGAATACTGAAGTTGACATTTTTTTCAGGAATGAATTTGACCTTACATAAGAAAACTAAGATACGCAAAGCCCTTGAGCCTTAGTAACTTTAAATCGTTTTTTTATTTCAGTGATAAGTATGTATTAAATGTAAGTTTGATCTATTATGTGCTAAAACAACTGGGATATATCAGAATAATGGAAAGCTGAATTTGACTCACTGTGTTCAAAATAAATGGCAGATATTACTCAGTCTGTATTGTCTCTCTTTGCTGCTTGCAGCCCACTACTAGCTTTCCAACACAGTATAGTAAATCAACTCTAAGAAGAAAACTGTGCTGAATTTTTGACCATCCTTTGCATTTGCAATTGATTTGTAAATACAAATCTCAATGTGCTTCTTTGAAAAGATTACTGGTTGTAGAACTTCAAGGCTATTGCATGTGAGTTGCTATAGAAAATGCCTACTGATGTTATTTTATTGTGGTCCCTCTTCCATGTTTAACTGGAGACAGTGATCTCACCAGCACCCTTTTCCTAGCTCAGAGCAGGAAATCCTTAACCTCAGCATGATACTAATCTTTTGAGATCTGTGCTGCAGAAACAGAAGCACTCAGCAAAGGATGGGAAAGTGTTGTGTCATGTATCTCCTAGGATAGACGCTTGCGGGGAGAAGGGCTAATAAACATACTGGCTTCAAAGTATTAACTCTTTTCTGTCTTTGTTTTCAGAAACAGGCAGTCTGAAAAGCAGTACGGGATTTTTTGCTGCAATTGAATGCACATAAGTCTATGAGGCCCCATGGAATTCATCCCAGGGTACTGAAAGTTGGCCAATGTTATTGTGACAGCTCTCAGTTATTTATCAATGGCCTTGGGAATCTGGAGAGTTCCCAGTTGACTGGAAGCTAGCAAATGTTATTCCAATTTTCAAGAAAGGCAAGAAAAAAGACTCTGGTAATTATAGGCCTGTTAGCCTCACTTTGATCTTACTTATGGAGAAGATTATTCTTGGACTTATTAACAAACACCTGAAAGATAATGTAGTCATGGGTCAAAGCCAACATGGTTTCATGAAGATAAAGTGTATTGGGTTTGTGTGGCAAGGTTTTGATAGCAGAGGGTCTACAGGAGTGGCTTTTGTGAGGAGCTGCTAGAAGCTTCCCCTATGTCCAAGACAGCCAATGACAGCCAGCTCCAAGACAGACCCGCTGCTGACCAAGGTCGAGCCCATCAGCAACAATGGTAGCACCTCTGTGATAACATATTTAAGGGGAAAAAAAACAATTGCAGCCAGAGGGAGGAAGGAGAATATGTGAGAGACACAACCATGCAGACACCAAGGTCAGTGAAGAAGGAGGGGGAGGAGGAGCAGAGATTCCCCTGCATCCTGTGGAGGACTCCACGCTGGAGCAGGTGGAGGCACCTGAAGGAGGCTGTGACCCTGTGGGAAGCTCGCACTGGAGCAGGCTCCTGGCAGGACCTGTGGACCCATGGAGAGACGAGCCCACGCAGGAGCAGGTTTTCTGGCAGGACTTGTGACCCTGTGGGGGACCCATGCTGGAGCAGTCTGCTCCTGAAGGACTGCACCCTGTGGAAAGGACCCACACTGGAGCAG
>VXBL01001011.1:66214-173674 GCA_013400195.1 Aramus guarauna | reverse complement strand
AAAGGGGGGGAAAAAAAAAAATCAGTTCTTTACCTGAGATTACACACTATGATATATCATGTTTGTGTCATCTCTACCTTCAATTTGACAAACTACCACAAATTGCATCAAAGATCAACATATGCCATTTGATCACAAGCCACAAAAGGTTCAGTTCTGTCAAGGTTTAAATCAAGGCTGAAGAGCAGATGTTCTGAAGATTTGTGAGCATGACATGCATAGAGCCTGCACTGTGATTCAGTCAAAACTAATTAGACCTTTCAAGCAACCTCTTTCTACTCCTATCTATACAATGCTGATGGAAGCATTTGTCTCCTTCTTTCCCTGACAGAGTGATGAGGTCATAGAAAACTAATGTTCCTCAAGGTTCTTCAAGTGGCTGTACCACACTGCCTTGGAATAAAAGAAAATACTGAAAACCCTACTGGCAGGAGTTCCAGCAGTCTTGGCAGAGGGGCATCATGTCAGAAAAGATGTCCACCAGTGTGTCTATAATTGTAATATTCAAGACATACTGGAGCTTTAAAAGAAAAGGTAATCTCTTTGAAAGGAAGAAATGATCCTTCTTGGATCACTATGTAGATGCCACCCTGCAAACTATTACCTCCCCATCTGCTGAGTCTTCATAGCAATATTAAGCCAATGTCAGCAGTCGCAGCTTAAGGATGATTATCCATTCCTATGAATGAGAGAAGGTATTTCTTCTGACGATGTCTGAGGTCTTTGTGATGAGCTACTGTTTCTCAACACCTTCCTCCTGGAGGGAACTCTATGAGGAAATCACTACAAAGTAGGCAGGGTTCTTTTCTTCCCTTTCTCCCTTTTTGCACAGAAGAAAGGTGATCAAAGCCACATGATTTCTTTTTACACTTCATATATCTCATTTCCAGCCCCCCAGAGACAAGCTCAATACCAAGGATATATTGTGAACCCTTGCTTGGTCCAGTGCTATTTGGACCAATGCATCCAAAACTAAAAAGAACACCTGGCCAAATGAATTTCTGATAAATAATTCAATTGGGTGTACAAAGCCAAGTGCCATTTCTTCCGTGGGCTACACAATGCCAGGAGTCATAGTTCTTTCTCAGTGCCTTAGAGTCCGTAATTAGCATAGCTCTACAGTGAGGACTATCATTTTACATTAAAAATTCCATCATTTGGGAATTAAAACTGCAGATTATTTTGTGAAGCATGGCCAAGATAAATCTTATTATTTAAAACAAATCTTTATAAGTATTGACAAATGTAATAAAATTTCAAACATGAAAGCAAAAGGGAATTTTTTACATTTCAATTCCAGCATTGTAAAGGAAACTCTTTCATGCTTAAAATTCAAACTCAGTGTGTCAAGTAATTTCACTGTTACAGACTTGAATTACCTGTACTGGCCTGAGGGCATTATTCAGTCTCTGAGAAAAATTGTACTTTAATATTGCTATGATTTTCCCAAGTAATTTTTATGCAGAAACCACAATGACTCTGAAACATCTATTTCAAGATTAAAGTGACGACATTTGGCGACTGCAGAGAACCATGTAATTGAGAATTGGGCTTAGGGATGTGCCCAAAATTAAATATGGGAATGAGAAAACAATATTAATAAAAGGACCAATGTTTTGCTTTCTTTGCTTAACTTCTGGGATGCGGATATTAAATATGGTTACAAAATACAAATAAACCCTTACTTCAAAAATGTTTAGATGCATATTGAATGCTTACACTATATGGAAAGACCATTGAATTGTTGGCCACTGTCCTAGCCCATTTAATAATTTCTGTCACATGCAGGAGGAAAGATAATCTTCCCACTCGGTTTTAATGGATCCATTTTTGGAAGCACTGAATTATTAATCTCTTTTAGGGGTTATCTGCTGCCTGATCATTTGTTAACTTCATACTGAAGTTGGGGGCTGGACCCAGAGCATGCTCTGAAGAGGCCTAAGTCCACAACAGAGCCTGACGTGAACTGAATTCCATCATTGACCTAGATAGGGTGAGAATTTAATGTACAAATAAATGTCCTTACCCAAAAGTGTATATCAAAAACCTTTCAGCAACAAACTTCCAGGTGAAACTCTGGATGAATTGGTTCTCTTGTGGGCATCTGGCTTTGAAGAAATGTGCAGATAGAAAACTGATGCTTTTATATGACAAATTCTATGGGGAATTTATATGACGAATTAAATAGGGAGTACCTAATGTTTTTATTATTTAAATAAAGTTTATTGTAGGACAGTAGATGAAAAATTTTAATGTGTTAAAAAGTTGTAGGATTTATTAAAGAAATTAACAGATTATTTTCTTGAAGACTTTCTGGATTAGCTGTCTTACTATTTGTATCAAAGTGGGGCCACTTCATTACAAAATCAACCACAAATGTTAGTGTCTTGATTCACTACTTTCAAGGTAACTAGTTGTCTTGATAGTAAATTTTCTTTAACTCCCTAAGAATCTCATTACCAGGTTTTTCACTATAGTAAAACATTGATTAACTAAGTATAATGAGGTTTAGGAGTAACTGTTGGGCATTGAGGGAATTTGTCTTGTAACTGATACAGGCTAGGGAACACGACATGGGAGGTTTTAACAGCTGAAGTGGGGATAACACAGGCTTACATGTCTATTAGCCCTTATGTACTGAATCCAACATCATCCTTAAATTCTTGCTCTGTGAGCCAATGAAGGCTGAAAACATCACTGAGGACAAGAAGCAGCAACTACTTTGATGAATGAAATATGAAAAATTAGCTATGACAGAAGTTAATTAGTCTCTTCTTGTATTTGCACTGGTTTTGCCCAGGATTCATTCTGGTTGGGAAAGAACAGCATTGTAAAGCAGGGAGAAGGGATCCACACAAAAAAAAAAAAGGCCTCCTTTGAGAATTAAAGACCTCCTTCCAGAACTACTGCCCTGGTTTTTAACAGGTAACACTAGAAAGATTCACCAATGACTGGTCTTGTAAAAACATGCTAAGAAATCAACCAGTGAACCTCCATAAGTGGGGAAATCTGTCACATTGGCTAGACATACTGTGCTGTTGTACTCCATACTGCAGTAGGAGAAATTTAAAGCTACAAGTAACTGTGATCTAACTGTGCATGATCCAATGCCTACTGAAGCCAATACAAATATTTCAGTTCACTAAATTGTGTATTAAATTCCAGCCACTAAAGAACCTAATAGTAACCAAACTATTTCAACCACTATAGAACCAACAGTAACCAAAATATTATACCACAGGATAAAATAAAACAGTATAGTGTCAACATTTACAATTGTGACAATATATCATAAAATTAGCTGAAATTAACTTAGTGCATTTTCTCCTTTAGTTAAATCTCCCCTGTGAAAATTATTTACGTTTTGATTTTTCTGCTAAGCTTTTACTTACCTAAATAAAGATATATTTTTATTGTTCTTCCTCTTCTGCTACTGAAATGCAGCCCTGATGACTCTATCGCTAAGTGGCTGAGTTGGTCTGAAGTTATCTCCTAGGATTCCATCACAGCCCTCTAAAAGTTCAGCACCTTTAACATGTGTCCTCAGTCTACGAAATTCCTCTATCTGAAAGGCAGAAAAACAGACATGAAGAAGCTGAGATACATTCTTCACTATGGCACTGATGATCAAAATCAGTATTGCCCAGACAATTCTGTAGCTTTGAAACTTGGAGTGTTCAGGTTCCATATACCAAGGTATACATCATTACATACATTTTAATAACATAAAATAGTTGTCAGTACAGTCAAAAAATTTAACATATATGGAAAAAGAACTTTTACGTACATGGTTTAGCAAAATTATCCTTTGCTTTTTTGTAACTTCTTTTGGGATCTATAACCTTCTTAGCCACTGTAGATTACATCCTATGAATCAACCTCACAGCTGTGATATAAGAGTAATCATTCTGGTCTTCTTCAAAGAAGTGCATTTCAGGAATAACTTGGTTGACAGTTAATTGTTTTGAATTTCTTCCAGTGATTTAGTTATTGCCTGAAATTGTTGCTTCATTTAAATAAAAATTATTTTCTACACCAGGAGAATTCTGAACAGACTCTCAACTTTAGAGGAAGTCTGTTGACATTTTATATGGAAAAATATGGGTTTTTCAATCAAAACAAAATACCGCTTCAAAAGTTCTGTATATGTAGGTGCTAAGTGTACTTAGAAAATCAAATACAGTCAAAAATCAACATAAAACATTTCAAATGGTCCAAACCAAATATGTTTCTGACCTATAGACTCTTTTTAGATTTTTCTAAATCTAATCTGGTATGGGGAAGAATGTGAGCAGCTTCCATCTCCATCCCTGGTATCAGCATCAAGCACTGTGTGACAAAAAACTAAGAAAATCAATGCATATCTCTGCAACATTATGCCTTACTGTTCAACAGTGCTGTTTTTAAGAGTCTGGTATTTGAAATAAGTAGCTACGACTACTAAAAAAATTGTGGGTTTTTTTGATTTGGCATATTGACAAGCTATCTTAGTGGGATACAGCAAACCTGCTTGAAGGCAGACACCCCTAGCCTGAGCATTTGTACTTGTACTGTCCCTGTGATGCCTCACCATCCAGCTCAGCTGTAACTTGAAACTGAAGCTACATAGAAAGCAAAATAGAGCCTGAAGTATTTAACCATTTTATCATCTAAGAAATTATGGAGTGAATTTCTCCATGAAGAACACTCTATGAAAGGTTACAGGGAGAATGGAAGTGTGATTCCAAATTAAAAGAAAGGAGGTATTCAACAGCAGGTAATGGCATTTTTATTCTTATATTATCTGCAGAGAATACTTTCTTACTGCAACCTGGAAGACAACTGCTGTCATTGTTGTTTTCCACTCTACAGCAGAACTGATACAGATTTATTTACTTGATTTAGAGGTTAGCTCTGCTCTGCTGTATCTTCCTCAAAAACCAGTGTGCTTAGAAATCAACACTCAGCTTCTTGCCACTGAGATATAAGGCAACAGCTTAGACGCAAAAGATGAAAAGCAGAACAAACTGTAAAGCTCCTTGAAGGTTCTTTTAGAGGCAGATCCCTGTTTTGGAAGATTATTTTTTTTATGTTTATTTTAAGCAAACTGAAAATAAACTCACTATATGCTTGGAACTGAAAAAGTCTTCAGGAGTCAAGTGCTGGTAAATTGTTAAATGGGTTTTGTAAAGGTACCCTCTTTCACCATCTGAATCAACTCCGGAAAGTCTGAAATAATTGCAGTTTAGGAAGGAGCATTTTACAAGAATGTGGCTTTTGTTTGATCTTTTGAGAATGAGAGACTTCAGACAAACACAGACGAAGGAAAGGGAAGAGCAGACTCTCTGCAAAGCTGGCATTTGTGAGCTGTCTCCTACTATAACTACAAATGCTCTGCCCAATCCCCACAGTGAAATCTTTCTCCAGGAGCTGCTCCTCACAAAGCAGCTTTCAGTTTCTTCAGTCAGGAAAAGTAGGTCTGACCTGATCCCTGTGCCTGCTCTTTAGTCTTCAGGGAAGTCAAGAATTGCAGCCCTACTTCGAGGGGGAAGTGGTTCTGTCAGAAAAGGACACTAACTGTGCTGACACTACTTTCCCCATTAAACTTCCATGTGATAAGGCAATATGTGTGCCCCATTCATTCTGCTTCATCTCATATGGAACCACTTACTACCTTCTCCCCTCACAAGTCAATGTTGTGAAGTACACCCTGTAGGACTGCCAAGGAAATAGATATTTTAGAGGCACACGGCTAAGCGCCCTTGGATATTCACACACTTTCAACAGGTATAGCCATTTATAAAAATTTTTCTCATGCCCAGAAGACAGTAAGGATGACCTAGACCTGATCACACCAAAATTCAGGATCAAATTCTAACCAGTGAAGGGGTAAATCCACAATGTTAACAGTCATATATCTACTGAGTAAAAGCATTTAGTTTATATTTTCTAGAATTTTGCAAGAATGCTTTTACCACTTTGCTGTATTCAGATCTTGAATACTGCTTTCTTCTGTTTCACTTAATTATTTGCTGAAGAACAGAACACACAAAACAAAGAATTTGCATGTTTTCTCTACAAATATTTCTTCTATATGAGGAACAGAAGCATTATCCTTCTGCTTGAAAATTTCACATGCCTCCATGACACCAAGAACACAGACCTGCTTTCCAGGGAACAGAATACCATGAACCTCTCAGAGTGCTTTATTTCACAGACTACATGTATTTTGCACGATTCCCACTCCAGCTGCATATGCTAGTCACTATTTCTGTCCTTTAGGAGGTCTTGATTTTGAATGAGGTAGACAAAAGCACTAGAGACCTCGCCATTCAATACAAAACCAGTTAACTCTGACAGTGAGTACAGCAGAATGACAGCTCCTTGCTGCATCATTGTTTAAAATCCCTACTCCAAGTGGTTTAGACAATGCACTTGTTCTGGGCTTCAGCAAACCACAAAGCACATTATTCACAAATGTCCAATTGTTTAAAAAATATAGTGGAGAGAAGCACAAGCAAGTCTTTTTCAATTATTTCCTGCTCTTTACTGGCCTAATAGGAGGGAGTTACCTGTTTTCTCCCATTGCATTTCAGCAGTGTACGCACTTGGGTGAGGTGTCTCACAAAAGCAGTCTACACAGTTCTTTCTGGGCTATGGATTTCAACATAAGACAAGTGAGGATGATAAAAACCACAAAAGGAGGGCAGGAATATGCAAAAAGAGCACTGCAGGGTGCAGCTTTCCAGATAAGCTCCTTTCCACTGAAATCAATAATAAAACTCCAAGAACCAGATCTGCCAAGCCCTTATTCTCCAGGGGAGAATAGTCACCTGCACACTTTATCCAGGCCTGGCTTGCTCTTTTGCTATTCATATAACCAATACACTCAGATCCCAGCTGCTGAAGTGAGGTGCATATGGAGATGAATCTCCTTTCACTTAACATTGACTTAGATCAGTAGCAAATCAATTTATCAGCTGAACTTTACTATCTAAAAATATCTCCAGGAAAAACAGAAAAAGGTTCTCTACTTTGCAATGGTCAACCTGTTATGCCTACGTCAAAATAGCTACTTCTCCATTGTTTCAAAATAAGCAAATGTGAAAATCCATAGATGTGACTATGAACTAGAATGACAATTTTATTCATTTTTCCCCTTATGACCCACAGTTTGTTAAGCTAATCAACTTAACATATTGCTATGTTAATTACAGAAAATGATAATGTGAATGAGTATCTTGTCTCCAATGTATTAACTAGCTTCATCAGAGGAAGGCAATAAAACCTATTCCATATCAGACTGTGTTGTTCTTTATTGTTACTTGTTATTGACACTCAGAAGTTGATTATTTTATAGCCCGAAAAATAAAAATAGAAAGCCTTGAATTTGTTTCTTACCAGCTATAACCACAGATGCTACCAGTACTTATATAAATCACTTGAAGTTTCATAAGCTAGGTTCATTAGTATCCCACAGAAGAAAGTTCTACAAGTTAATGACACATGTAAAAATAATGTATTTAAATCCATTAGAAATGCATTTACACTGAAACCTATGCTTTAATACTACAAGCAGGCTTAATAAAATTAAATGGCTTTACCAGCCTTCCATGGATGATTCAGAATGGTATATGCTAAATTACATCCTCTTATTTTCCATAGACAAAAGCCCTTGCATTTCTAATTTCTCCTTAAACAGAATGTCTCATAGGCACTCATGCCCATATGCACAAAAGAGGCCAGATACTTAATCGCAGCCGAAATGTTAATTACAAGTTAAAATCTTGGATGTCTCGGCTATAGCAAAATATTCTGGCATGCCCCAAAATCTTATTTTGAGCATCCTTGAGAACTCTCAGTCCCTTTTGACTTTAGAATCCCAGAATCACTGTCTCTCACTTACTTGTCCCCATATTTATTTTCAATTCACATTCGAAAGTGCTATCTGATGCAAGTGGAATTTTTATCCCACCTTGGCAAAAGTCCTTCATGTTCGTAATAAATCTTTTCTGCACAACCTTGACTTTAATGCTGCTGCATTCATAACTAGCAGTAAGGATTTTTGTTTTTTTCTACTTGATGCTGATCTATGACAAGTACAAAGTATTGTGGATCACATCGGCATAAATCCGCTTCAATCTCTCACTCTGCTCCAGTGCCACATCTCACCGCCATACTGTGCCAGTGGCAGGGAAAGAGCCCCTCCATGACTTACTTGTGTGCCCTTCATCCCTGCAACGTTCTTGTTGGGTTGGTTTTACACCAATCAAAGTAAGGCAGTGACACAAACTTGCTACCCTTCACCCAAAGGCAGCCATGGTTATCGATCACATTCTTTTTCCCAGGCACTATGGGTCACTCTTTTCGCCAGGCACAATATTCTCTTCTGGACGCTTATCCCCTTCACACCATGTTCCAATATTTTGTTTTCTTGTGCTAAATGAGTACATAATAATATTAACTAAACTTGCATTTCTCTGCTTGATTCCTCTTTCATTCACGCTCTCGCCATCTCCCATCACATGTGGATGGCTTGAACTGTGCCCTCCTCTGTGAATTGACTGGATTAAAAGGGAATAAAGACTACAATATCTGCAACTAGCATGAAATAGAATATCATACAATGTCTCAGTGTAATAGCTATGGTCTTTATACTTCTGATTAAGTTCTCTTATTTATTCATATCATATCTGGACAATTAGCTGCCAAGTTACAAAATGCACTGTCTTTAAAAGTTATTCTGAATCTAGTACTGCCAACAGAGTTCTGTTTCCATTTACTCAGCAGTAAACAGCTGTAAGACTTACCCTTTCACAAGCAAATAAATACCAGATTCATGATGGGATACGTTTAAGTTGCAGCTACCATACAAATAAGCTGCTTGGGAGCTATTGCTTTTATCCTATGATTAGAACTAGAATTTAGTTTTCATATGAAAAGAAACACTGCCAATTTCAAATTGTTAAAATTGTTAAAATATTGTGCTGGGATTACTAGCAAAATTTTAGATTATTAAAGCTGAAATAATTTGAACTGGAATTTATCACCTTTTATATGTTTCTCCCTTCTGTTTGCACGTGCTTCAGAGCAGGCAATGAAAATTAACACATTCACCTTCAGGGATTCTAGACAGTTTCACTTAAATTAAACCCACATCCATCCAGCTGGGAATCACAGACACTGGGAGAATATTCATCAAGAGTTTTCATTGTTTTCACTGGGATTATCTGTAGACAGGTTTGAAATGTTTTCTATCGAAAGGCTCGCATGACTGTTAGATATAATTTAAAAAGAAAAATCACTTTAAAATACATACGTGTGAAATCAAATTTAAATAGGTAGTTTCCATTCGACATTTATTATAAAACAGAATTAAAAAAGAGCAAGATAAGTTAAATATAGTTCAATGCAATATAGCTAGCCCATACTATGTTAACATTTTTCATTCTCCAGGACATAGTGTCTCCCTGATTTTTTTGTTCCTTTAACATCAAAAAGCAGTGATATTTGAAAGCTTACAATTACAAAGAATTGAATTTCTTTTGGCCATTGACTTCTTTCTTTTTCTTTCACTTAAATAAAGAATTATTTTAAATGCAGATGATAAATGATAACAAGGTTTTTCATCTCTGACCTTTGCATTGCTTTCAGTGACTCAAAAGGCTTAACCTTTACTTGAAAAGCCATGTACTGATCTAATGGGATCTTCAAGGAGAACAGATATAATGTCCTGATATATATATTTGCACGCTATAACCTTTAGCTCATAACCATATTCCAAGGTCACTTTAAGCACAGCTGTTACCTGTACTTGGGACACAGTCAAAGGATAGCGAAATAATATCCAGGTGACACCTTCACTGCAGGGTGGAATGGTTAGAGAGCCCTCATACACCCAGTAGTCACGCAGAAGAGGATCTGAAATGAAAAGAAATATGGAATTTTAATGACATTAAGGAAGATAATTGTGTCTTTCCATTATGACAGCTTATGACAGCCATGGGCTTGCTCATATGATGAAGCTAGTATACAGCGAGCTAAGGTGGGAATTTATAATCTGCCAAGCACTGTCCACTGTTTCTCACGTGAATGTACGTGAGCTTGTGGTCATTATACTGAAGTAACTTCCCCCTGCATATGAGTATTTTAAAGATGAAAATGCCACTTTATAGATGTGAAAAATAACATGTGTACAGCTCCTTTAACTAACAGCTTTAACACAGCAAATAAATAATATGATGGGAAAGAACTCCTGCTCGTGGCAAAAGCTACAAGAGGCATCCCATTTTAAAGGCAGAAGGGCTGCGATGATCCAATTTTAACTGACTTCTACATTTACAGTATGTCTCAGGAATTAATTTATTTCATTTTTTTAGAAAAATTCAGTGAAAACAGCTCAAGCCAAACTTTTCAGTTTGCAATTCTGGTGACATTTTTTGAGATGCATTGGTGCCTCCTAGCTTTGGAAAAGTGAGTTGAGTTTCACAGCAAAAAAAAATCAAGGTTTATTTAAGAATAAACTTATTTATAAGTTTATAAACTTATTAATAGGTTTATAAGTAACTGTTAGAATAAACAGTTGTCTCTCAAGAAAACATACAATGGTTTGCCCAAGCAGAGCTTTACTGTACATACAACACGTTTGATTTTAATTATTTTAATTTTAATTCCTCAAAGATTCCAGTCACACCACACTTCGTGAGACTACACAGGGCCTTCCTTTGCTGCTGTAGGCCATACTCGCAAATGACTCCCTGACACGGCTTAAGACGTACGGAGAGGAAACTGCCTGACTGTAAAAGAGGAGACAAGAAACAAACCTAGAGAGGAACTGGAGACAAAGGGTGGTTAATCTTGGCATGGAGAGCTCAGGGGAAGGCTCTGACAAGCTTGACAAGGACAGAATGGGAGATTGGAAATGAATAAGCGTGTTGGCTGACCTAACTTGTTACTGCCTTTCACTACCAGCTCAGAAGAGTATCAGTAGAATTAAAACTTGCTAATGAAGTCTGTAATTGTCAGTGCATGGATTTTGGTTTGTTGATGTAATTTTCAGTTAAGGAATTACATAGCAAATCCACTGAAAGCAAGTTGCATTATCAAACACTCAAAAGTTAAGAACTGCAAGAATTAATTCAGCCCATCCTGTGCATGCATTGTGATACCATCTTGTTACATGATCACATATGTCTTTTCTAGAGAACCTTTCGTCGTTTACTTGCAAAGATGGACGATTTTCTTTTGAAAAGTACCTAATAACATTTGGATTTCTCAGTACAATATGTGGTCCTCGGTCTTGTTAGAAGGACCATATTTTCTCATTTTTCATATTTCTAATGCACTCATTTCGTCAGTGTCTGAGTGCTTCACAAACATGAATTAATTTATCCTTCCAACACCCCAGTGTGGTGAGGAAGGACGGATTACCCCCACACTTTAAAGCTGGGGAACTGAGGCACAGAGAAGTTAAGGTCAAATGCATCCATTCATTTGAGGTGTTCAGTATGAGATGCTTAGAACCTGATTTCTCAGAGTAGTTAACTTTCTATAGCACTTAATGCAGTCAGAGCACTGCTCCCATTGACTTCAGTTGGAGGTGTAAGCACTCAGCACTTCTGCAAATCAGACCCCATGATCTCAAGTCGGGCACCTAGAAAATGAGGAACACATAGTTAGAGATGACTTATGAAAATTGTGGTTTATGTGACTTGATCAGCATCAAACAGGAACTATGAGGCAGGGGTCCTGTAAAAAATAACTTATGGTCACACAGCTAAAAGATGTTTTATAACATATATGCATGAAGGGGCACAGGCAGCCTTAATTCCTGCAGTTCCTAATTGCTGAGCGCTTGACTTTGCAACCTAAACAATATTATTTTGATATAATTAATATAGTTTTATGTAGACCTGGATAGTATTTGGAAAATTAAGACTCTTGCTACTATGACATGGAATTTAGCTCATAAGGATTTCTTGCAGAAACATTTGTCTTGTAGAAATGTATTTTTTTGAAATCGTTTTTTTTCAAGACAAGGTAGAAGTGGTTGTTTTTTACTGTTACTCTTTAACTTTTAGCTATATGAATTTGAATTTGCCCCCCCATTGTCACTACTCCTTGTATGCTATACAACATGCATTATGGCATTGTCTTTTGATGCTGCCAAAAAGCTACCTTGGTAAGTGGGTAACCTTAGGCTTAATATTTTATGCCGAAGTACACACAGCTCCCCCTCTAGGTGGGACGATAAATCATCAGGAAAGCTCGCGAGTGTTGCCAGCAGTGCATAGACTACAGTAGCACATCCCACTCACACGATGAAGGTGCACACTTATCATAACTTCCAAAGGCACTTCACCCCTATACCTGTTAGCACCACTAGGAGCAAAATTACCACCTTACGGGACACCATCTCAGGCTTCCAATTAAGCTATGCTTTAGATTAAAATTGTCTCAGCCTCTGCAATTAGCTAGTAATCCACCCACACAAAAGTAAGCAAAGGCACCTACCTGGCAATAAAGAGTTGGGATTAAAACAGGGTATTGTTTTGGACTTTCCCTGAAAAAATGAATACAAATCAATCTCATCTCTAGTTTCTTATCAAAATGATGATGAATGCAGAGGTGAAAAACACCCTGTGTTCTTAGAACATTAAGCCTTGAATTTCTGTGCAAAGCCACCTCATTAATAGCCCCCATTTAATCATTATTGCATTTTTCCTTGCAGCTACACAAACGCATTTTTTCATTCTGTTTTATATTTTACTTCTAAGGTTATCTCAGCAATTTGTTAACTTTCTGCTTTTACCTGGGCTCCTTCCAGGACCCAGCCTTGAAATTCTCTACATGAAATTCAGGGGTTCCTTACAAAGTGAGTTTAAAAAACAAGGGCCAAAGTGAACTTTTCCTTGACCAACATGGATAATACTTAAAAAAATAAAGCTGGTTCCACATATTTAATACAAGAAACTTTTATGTATGCCAAAAGTATGTTTGATGCTGACCCTCTGAAAGTCATTAATATAAGATGTTCACGATCACAAGGCCTTTCATGACCTTCCTCTACTTGGCTGCCCTTTCAGTAATGAAACTACATAGTTTCATACACTATTGTATTCTCTGACACCTTCATAAACAATGAGTTAGTAATATTAAACATCATGACTGAAGTTTACCATATAATATTTAACTAAAAGATTTTCAGTTCCTTCTAATAACAGCTTCTAATTTTTCTACAGTTCGGCATCCACTGAAGTGAATGACTAATCTCTCCAGACCAATACAGAACGTCTCATTAATACATCTCAAAAGCCTTTAAAATTAAAGGTAAGTGCAATTACTTCTATGTTACAGACAGGGACCATGAAACAAAGAGATGGAAGTAACTTGCCCAAGGTCACTCTAGATAGCACCAACATTCTGGAGGGCACTCATATCTCCTCGGCCCTGCTAGGCTTATTATGTGACCTTCAAGATCCCCCCACATAATCCACCTGACAAGACAGCATTGTGTTTTTGCTGATTTCCCACTGCAAGTTTATACGGGTGCTCAGTTCATCTATTCTTCTCCTCTACAAATTAAAACCAGGTAAGTTTGTAGATACTGCTGCTTCTGGCATTCACTAAGTATGTTGCAGTGCTTGCATTCACACTGACTCTGTGATAATGACTGAAAAGGTAGTATTTGCAATCAGTTACTGGTATAGAAGATGAAACCTTCTGGCCATCAGAAAAGGAATTAACTACAAAGACTGTATATTATCTGAAACTAAAAACTGTAAAATGCTGAGCTTATGATGCAGGCCACCGAACTATAGTTTTCACATGAGCTTTTACTACAGATGCATCTGAAACTTTTCTCTTGACTTCAGTATTTCATATAGACCCTTTGCTTGCTCACTCTCTTTCTGGCCAGTGAAGGAAGCATTTCTTCGGACAATGCCTTACCTTGTACTGGATGTCCTGGAGAATTTCAGTTACAGCCTTTAGGCCTACATGCTCTTTTCCTATCTGAAATACAGCAAGCAAAGATGAGTTTCAGTATTTTGCTATTTCTGAAACTGCGAGCCAAGACAGCAGTCAACCAGAACAGTAAGTTCTGTAGTTGTTTTTAGTTAAGCTACACAACCTTGTGTTAACCAAATACACTGATACATGGCAACTCCAAACAATTAAATCACTATAAAGTCACTATTCAAAAGTAAATGAGGTATAAATAACTTTAAAGTAGAGATAGAAACAGAACAAGAGAAGGAGTCACAGTTAAGTCTGGTAAGTTTTGACTAACCCGTTTTTTGCAGTATATACCGCATGTGGAGTCAGAATCATGCAGCATTATGGCATATAACTGCCATGGATACAGTTTGTTCTTACCAGTTTTTGCCAGAAAAGTACACAGAAAGGAACAAAGCAAACAAACACAACAGACACTTTTTGAATTTGTTCCCACAGTGTTGCAAACCTGGCCCAAAGTATCTCTGAAGCTTGGGGGAGTGTTTTCCTGCCTGCAGAGTGCAGAATGGCAGATCCCCTCCCTCACCGCATCTCTGGGATCCTGCTGGCAAAAGTCAGGCTCCCGGCAGCCTGCAGCTTTACTGAACACCTTTTAAGGCACAGAAGATTGGGCTTTGAAAAGAAACCCATTCTTGAAATAAGATATTCTTATTTTCTATGCACATTTTTCACTCTGTAAACTGATTTCAGCTGCTTCTGATCTGAAAAATCACCCATCCCAGGACCTTAGCTGTGACCTTCAGAACAACACTGGCAAAATAGGGGGACTCAGAACTGCTTTCCACTTGATTTCTTTGCCAGCGTGTGCACATACGAGGTGAGGGATGAAGTGGGCATGCGTGAGGACGGGAGAGCTGGACCCTGAAAAGTTTGTTTGCTTTTATTTTGGAATAGAATGGCACAGCAGTCATTGGAAGGAAACAATTGAATGTCAACAAAAGGTACTTTGTTATTTCTAGGAATTTAAGACAATTTTCTTTTGTTTCAGAATGGATTTCAAGTTAAAACCTTCCAAGTGTGTAAAAGATACTGAAATCACTTCAAAGACGCTGTTTCTAAATTAATAGTCACCAAGGGCTGTCACTTAAATCAGGGCAATATTTTCACTGACCTTAAAATTACGTATTTGAGAACTGTGGACCAAAACTATTGTATTTCCATGCCTTTAACAAGAAAAAATGACCACCAAATTTCCTCTCCCTGTTCCTTTAATAAACAACATAAATACTATTTTTCCTTGGTTAACTGTAATTATATGATGCCTTTCTTGGCTAACGAAAAAGCCCTTTGGAATGGTTAAGGACTCTGTTGAAGGTGAGACACCAGAAATGGAAAATGTACCACTGAAGTTTCAGATTTAAATTTAAGAACTTATATAAAACTTTCTAACTCGAAGGTTACCTCTGCTGGAATTAGAAGGTGACTTACATAAGCAATTATCACACAGCCCTCTAGGATACAAAACTGAAGACTTTCTAACTTCCATTTTTAGCAGTCCTATCTGAGTGTTGGAGCTGTAACCAATGTACCTTTAAATTCAAACAGAGGTAAAGCTCAAAGGCACTCATAAACTCGTTATGAAATATGACAAATTAATAATATCCCTGTGAAAGAAAATACATTTGATCTAAGCACAAACTCTGAACCTCTGCCTCCAAATCCATTTAAATAAAACAGTTTGCCATTTTTCATGAGGAGGATGAGAATCTGGTGTTTGAGAACAAAATCTGAAAATCTTCTTTACAGAGTGCTGCCATTGAAAAACCTTCAACAGCAATTATATTACGGGGCTAACTTCCCAGCTTGCATTACACCTTCTCCCCAGGAAGCTTTAAGCCTCCTCATCACAGGTTTTTCTGAGGGTCTGTGGCAAGGCTCGCTACACTCTCAGTCTGGCATCTCCAAGGAAGTACCATGACCCCACTTCAAGTTTGTCCTGTGTGGAGAAACACACTTGGCACTGTGTTCAGAAAAGCACAATCCTACTACCAGTTTTGGGCTGTGCCAATGGGTTCGTAGGCCTTTTTTCCCTCTTTCCTCCTGTCCTCTGTACATTTCCTCAATCCCCAAACAGCTGGCCTGGCCAGGAATGGAGAAAAACACATTACAGAGTTAGTGAAGCACCTCTATCTCCTGACATTCTTCCCTCAGAGGAAAGGAGATTGGATGTCTGCTTATAACCAGAGCCAGAGAGAGACGGCTGGCTATGTGTTACCTCTTCGTTAACCAACACACCTCCAATATCCTGTTTAAACAAGAATTACATATTTGGCACATACACAGAAGACACGACTGAGAAGTATCTTTTGAATAGAGTACTAGCAGTCATACATTGGTTTATTTTATGAAAACATTAAAAAGGAAAGATAAAGGAAAGGAACTCATTTTCCTCAGACAAATGATAGTGCATGGTAACAAGTGCAACAGAGGAAACTTACCTGCACAAACAAAGCAATAATAGCTATGCCATGCTTCTTCCCTACTGCCTCATCAATGCTGCTGTACAGTGTGGAGTTCCAGTGCATTAGATGAAGCTAAAACAAAGCAGTGCAAATAGACCAATAGAGAAATACGTTTAGTAATAAAAAACCACCAGCAGTTAAGGTCAATTAACAAAACCTGGGCGTGTGTGTGTGTGTGTGTGTGTGTGCGTGTGCATGCGTGAATATACGTATCTGCATGCCTATGGCTGTGCATGTATATATAAGTGGATTGCTATTATAAACATCAAGTATCCCAAGAAAAAAAAAGGCCAGCTGCAGAAAAGTGATGTATAGCTAGTCACCAAATATCTACAACAAAGGTGTGAATAACTATGCCAATGATGCTAATGATGATTTATCAACTCCCTCATTTTGAAAGAGGGAGGGAGGGAAGAAGGAAGGAAGGAAGGAAGGAAGGAAGGAAGGAAGGAAGGAAGGAAGGGGAGGCAGGGAGGGAGGGAGAGCACTATCTACTGAGAGGTTATATGCATTTCAAACACGAGTTTTTCCAGTACTAATGCTAAAATGTAATCTCTGTGGCTGGGTCTGATAACATTGCAGCGCTTCAACATCTTAAGCACAGCTGCTTTGAAGTTTATCTGCCAACAACTTTTGCACATTCCACATAGATAAAACAGCTAAAAAATACAAACTGTTAGATTTAATTCCCGTTGTAAAATCCTGATCAAAGTTTTGCTCAGTCATGTGTCTAAAAAGGTAAAATGTCACCCTGTTATCTAACATTGTTTCCACCTTCAGCAAAATTAGTTTTTAAAACAGATAGTGTGTCTTCCTATTTTGTGTTTCTTTTCTGCCCAGTAACAGCCTCTGTGAAATACTCATTGCCCCTTATGCACCAGAAGTTCACTAAGGCATCTCATCATCTCATCATTTCAGACCAGTTCCTAAGCAATCACTCTCCCCTTATTTAATCTCCAATGAGAATTTTGGGTACTCCTCTTGATGACTGTCAATTCAAAAGTCAATATAAAATTTTAAACTAACATATTGTAAATCAAATTAAATTCCAAATTATCTTACAAATAATTCTATTCATGCTGATCAAAGGCATTTGCTGTGCTAAAAACATGAAATCTTTTTCTTAAAAAAATTAATAATTCATTTGCACATGAGAACATTAATACAAACGTACTTGCCCACGGCTACAAAACTTCAAGACATACAAATGCTCCCTGTTAGAACTAAGCTGTCTCACTATTTCCCACGGATTTACTTGGTACCATGTATATTATCATCTATAAAAAAACTTTACTACTTATTTGATTTGCCTTTGGCTTTTAAAGGAACAAAACCACAGGACCCTATAACGAGATTTCAGTCTCTCCGACGCTCGCTTTAGCAGACACAGAACTACCACCACCCAAGGTAAAAATCAAAGCACTGCACTTTCCCAGACGAGCTTGGCGTTTGCACCAGCTATCCACTAGAGGGGGCACACGGAGTCCCCCGAGCCTCCCCAAAACCCTGCCGTTAAGAAGCAAAGAGGAAAGGATCAGTGTGGGGTGACTGCGGGCAGGATGGCAATGTCCTTGGTGCGGAGAGAACACCGGTGCGTGGCACCGCGACTCGGTGGGTTGGAAATGTCAAAGCAAGCTTGTCCTTTGGTGGCTGGAACAATAGTGCTTAGAGCGATCGACAAATATAAAGAGAGCATGAGTTTGACTGTGTCAACAGGCGGGTCTTGGCTAAAGCTGCCGTGGCATTCAGCAGCGTGTTAGGCTCCTTTGGAGGTGAAGGCTGTAATCTGACGTTTGTCTGACAGCAGTGGTTTTTTTCTGAAGGTTTGAAAGGAAAATGCTGAGCCTCAGTAAGAGGAAAATGAGCAAGAGCTTCAGATCGTACCAGCAATGACTCCTGCTTCTCCAGAAACAGGCTGTTGTCCTGTCTTATGCAGCAGGCTCATCAGGGCAGAGACTTCCATATGATAAGGCTATATATCAGCTAGAAAAATGACACCAAAACCGCTGCGTAATACTATAAAGCATTAAGAGGTCTAGAATTAGTCTGTGCAGCAGCATAAGCAGCCTGATGGGAAGATATGCTGCAAAATACACTTTGCTGCATGAAAGGGGGATCACAGTATGAAACATCCTGCAGCTGGAACTGCTTCACAAGGAATGTACCTACTGGCCAGCACCTCTTCCCACATCTCCAGGGGACATGGGGGGAGTAAGTCAAGTATTAGCTACACATTTTAAGAGTATCTTTAGGTCTTCGCATCCCCTCCAGGTATCCTTCTCTTCCACTAGCTCAACAGAGGTCGGAATGGTCTACTAAAAAAAAAAAATATAACACAAAGACAAAAAAGGGATGCACTTAAGGCTAATGTTCCTAGACATGGTTCAGGCGTAGTAATCAACATTAAACTGAAACAGTGTAGATTTAGATTAGATAGTAGGGAGAAATTCTTCCCTGTGAGGGTGGTGAGGCACTGGAACAGGTTGCCCAGAGAAGCTGTGGCTGCCCCCTCCCTGGAAGTGTTCAAGGCCAGGTTGGATGGGGCTTTGGGCAACCTGGTCTAGTGGAGGGTGTCCCTGCCAATGGCAGGGGGGTTGGGACTAGACGATCTTTAAGGTCCGTTCCAACCCAAACCATTCTATGATTAATAAAGGTACTGAAACGGGCACTCAGCACTTCTGGTCCAAAGGTTTCTGTAACTTTGAGGTTCTGCTCAAGTATGTTTTAAATACACAGTAGGCTCCTTGGAACAAGAATCATCATTTTGTACTGCATTGCTCAAGCGCAACGTAGAATGGACTTCTGGTCTGTGTTTAAGATGCTACTGTGTTACTTCCTTAGAGGTGGCAATAATTACAGCAGATGAGTAATCTTTTTTTTACACAGTAGGTTGTAAACTTGTTAGAAACACTGTGGTGCCAAAATAGTATCAGCAGGTTCATAAATGGATTAGACAAGCTATGGACAAGTCCAAAACCAGACACTAAACAGAACAGGTAAAGATGCTGCCTCTAGCACGCCTAATCCTAAGACAGTAGATGAGTGGGGAATACAACAAACAGTGGTCAGGGTCCTGTGCTCTCCCTATACAGCATCCCTCACTGGCACTGCTAGGGACAGCAGGCTGGATGGACCGCTGGCCTGATCCAGCAGCATGTTCATTATGTTCCCATGTACAAGGTGATATTCAGAATAGCTGTTCACAAAAAAGGTTCTGTCATTAAGGATTTACAAACTGAAATTACACAGGCAACATCATGGAAAATAATAATTAATACCATAATATTTCCTAACAACAGGCCTCACATCTTTTGCTAACTCTACTAAGTCCATGCATGCACTTTTAAATAAATAAATAGACGTCAACATGCACTTAAATAAATGGAAGTCAAATCAAATTAGTTCTTCTACAGAGTAGGAAAAATATAGCTCAGATGGGAGCTGGGTAACTAAACAAAAAAGTGATTCAGAAAGGGAAATATTAGTAAGGAAGTAGTAAGGCCCGAGTGTTTGTAGCAAAGTGTTGCTTTCAAATCGTGGTTTATCCTGTATGTTCATGTGGTTCTCTGGAGCTGTTCTGCCTTTTGTTTTCTCTTTTTTTTTTTTTAACTTGCAATATGACATTAGATGAAAACATCAGATAACAGTTAAAAAAAAGATGGCAAAAGTCTACAAACATTACAAAATTTGAACTCTAGAGAGTATAATCCATGAACATGACCTGTAACTCCTGTTAATATTTATGAGAATCAGATGTGCACAGAGAAAAGAGCCCAGTCCTTTTACAAATCTTGAAACTGTGAATATAATATCACGCCCACATACATGGACAACGTCATACCCATGTATCTGCACCTTACAAGTAGCAATAGCCAGAGAGGCTTATCAGATCAACACTCTGTATTTCGGTAACCTTCAGTTTTACGTTGATTTGAGATAGCTATATAAAAAGTGTATACTCACAAGGGGTGCCAGTCTCCAATATGAACACAACCATGTGGAGATTTTTTTTTAAATAATCAGCTGCAGTGTGTTGGCAGCTTACCATTGTGTGGTTTTCTTTTGGAACAGAAACAAGCTGCACATGTCAGAATGACAGGAGAGGCTCTGCTCAACTTGTTAGCTAATGTTTTGATACTTGGTAGTTATGATGATTCTATACAACCAACATGAGTCAGCTATGCTGTTACTGATGGTGGCTGGCTCAGCGTGCCAGAAAGTATATTTTCACAAAATAATCAGAAAGCTGTGAGAAACTCCTTAGCACTCAAAAAATAATTTTTTTTTTTCTTGGATAAAAAAATAATTTGGAGCCTTTTGACATTCCAGCTGTAAATCAAAGAACTGTAGCAGTGACTTACTTAAATCAGATAAACTGAAACCTCATGAAGGCAAATGATAATAAAGCACTGATAGAGTTGATTTGTTCTGTGAATAGCTGGAAAGACTCTCCTTCACAGGAAAGATGAAGAAATTATTCCAGGTAGCAGAGAGAACCCTGCAGAAGTATTATTCTGTATGGAGCAAATTCCATTTTTTTTTCTCGATTTTCATCCAATCCCAACTCAACCAAAACACTACTGATCCCAGTCCTCATGTCCTTGCTTAGGGGAAGCTGACACGGACATTAAGAAGTGGCCTGTCTCAAATCAAGACTTTCTCAAAACTGAGTAAGGACCTGAGATTCTAGCTAAACAAATGAAAACCCTACACTTAAATCCATTCCTTTCTCTACCACAGAAATAGTCTTTATGTCAATACAAAAATAAAAAGGGGAGGAAGGTAGATTTTTGCACAGAATCAGAGTCCCTGGGATGACAGATTCTGGCAAGAATCAGGTCACTTTACATGACCCAGCACATTCATCAGTTCTTGAAGCCAGTTTCTCTCAATTAAAAACAGAGTTATAAAAACACATACATTTTTCCCGTCTGGGGCACTGGCTGCTCTCTGGAAATCTGCAGGGTCCTAAGCTCACTGAGAACAAAAATGATCTTTTAAACTCTGTTGCTGACCTTTCTTTATTCCCAGCTCACAGATAAAAACATATAATGATGAGATAATTTAGGTCAGAAGTCACCTCTGAAGTTCAACTGCCTCCTTCCTCCATTCACAGCAGCAGCAACTTCAAAGTTAGCTACTAATTCAAAGTCCGATGAGGATGCTCAGGGCCTTGTCTGACTAAATTTTGCATATTTCCAAGGATGGCGATCCCACAATCTCTCCGGGTAACCTGTTCCGTGTTTGACCTCCCTTGTAGCGAAGAATTTTCTCTCCTTGTATGTAATCAGAATCCTGTTGCAACCTGTGTCCCTTGCCTCTTGCACTTTCACACTCCCCAGAAGAGTCTCTGTTCAGCAGTCTAAGCACAAATTGCCCACGACCACCAGAATGACGCCTCTTTCTCATACTCTCTCAGTCATTCACATAATCACAGCTCATCTTTTGCTATGACATACCTGATTAATGGCAAGGGAAGAAGAAGGACTCCGTGCTCGCATGTTTCTGCACTCTTATACCATCTTAATGTTACAAATTTGCTATAAACCTGCACAATGTGGAATTACTTGCTACCATAAAAAGGAGTCCATGTAATATAACTGCTTTTTTAATAAATGCTTATTGCTAAACTACTGGAACTCTCATTTCTTATTGGGATCCCTGTGAAACACCGTTCAATGTGCAGTGCTTCCACTGCCTACGCCAGGCAGTTTGGAACAACGTAACAAGCCCACACCTCATTGGAGTCAAGGGGACATGTGCCAACAGCAAAACTCCTCCTGACATCCCTGGCACCAGAACCAGGCCCTACAGGGGACTTACACCTGATAAAACCACCAGCAGCTGAGGCAGCAGGAGGCAACATGAAAAACCCGCCCAGCCTGGGTGTAGGTCCTGCCTCTCAACCTAGTTGGCAAACATAGCCCATTTTGCTAGAGATTGTGACGTGAGAAATCCTTCTGTTCAACAGGCTCCTGTTTGTGCTCTACACACAATAGCAGACCCTCATTTTAAATAGCTCCTCTTCAGATCTGCATGCTAAATTACTAGAACATCAGACTGTGACACTATCGTCACTAGGCTTGTTTGAATCTATGCTGCTGTTGCAAGTGCCTATTGTACTATTTCCACAGTCTACACTCTTACTCTTTACTAAGGAGCTAATTACTACAAAAGCTTCTTTCTTCAATGCATGCTGCATCATGTGTGAATTAATCTTCTGGAAATCTTTGTTCCTTGATCAGAACTAGGTTGTACAGCTATTTCTTGTCAGCTGTGCAACTAGCAATTACAAGCTCCAGAAGAGTCTGCTTAGTCTAGTAATATTACAGGACAAGAAGGCAGCTAAGGATGAGAGACATGTTACTGCTCTCGTATCTTCCCAGCTCTTATTTCAACTCATATGGCTCAAAAGACTAATAGTTAGGTGAATATTGCATCACCACATCTTAACCAGACTAAAACATGTTAGTCTGGAAATTTTGAGCATATTGCTTTTTGTCATACTTCTGTCAGTGCTGAGAAAGAGAGTGGAGCTGAAACTCTGATTCCATATAAACACCATTCCAGGGATCAATCTATATCCTTAAGGTAAATTAAAGCAGCTTTGGAGTTGCTCTGCTAGAGAATGCAGAGGTAAGAACCGTTCTCCTGGACTCGCCCACGTTTGTTAGAGATCAGTATATTCCAGTTTCGTTCACAAAATGCCATAAAAGCTCATGAGGGAACAGTACAAATGGGAAACTGGCTACCTAACCAGGGCCAGCATAAAGTCTTTTTCCTGGTTTGAGAGGGATGAAATGAAGCTGAGGATTTCAGCTAGTAATACTGGAAGGCAACACAGCCCAGTTGTACAATGATGATGTGCCATTTCAACAACGCAAATATTGCATAAACAACATCACAGGAGGATAAAATGTGGAAAAATTGTGTCTTCCTATTACACATGTGCACAAGAATTTATGAGTTGATACTTGACTTGGCACTGAATTGTTTCAGGAAGCAATTGACAAAGCTGCTGGCAGTGACCATAACATACAGTAATTAAGTTCCAAATCCTCACAAGGGGACAAAACCAAGGATATGACCAGGGCACACGGCTTCAAGAAAAGTGATTAAAAAAATAGAAAGTTAGTTATTAACAGCCTGAAGCAGAGGTTTAGGAAATTAAAGTTAATGGAATTGATACAGAGGCTGTTGGAAAATATCGTAGCAGAAGCAGGAGTATGCATACATACTCATGCCACAAAAAAAAGAAACAAAAACCCATAAAGTAACATAGCTTGTATGGTTAAACATTACAGTTCAGTCAAGGTAAATATGCTTCCTCTGAAAATGCAAATGCAAATAAAAGCAAATGACTAGATCATGAACTCTGGGAAAAATCAAGAAGAAGAAGAAGAAGATGAGGAAGTAGCCAAGGAAGTTAGGTTATTAATCAGTGTCCTTGGTTTATTCTTGTAGACTTGAATTTGTCAATGCTTCTGTTGTGGATAGGTGCCAAAATGTCCCTGAATTTCAGTAAAAATTAAATCTTCTTTACATTTTTGTACATAGCTCGTTGTCATAAAATATGACATAAGGGGAACTCTGTTCCTGTCTTTGAAAGCAACACTAATTTCAGTGCTACAAGAGACAAGCTGAAAGCAGCACCAAGAAACACAGTTGATAACACTATTAGCATTTAAAAAACCCTGATTAATGTAATGTAGGAGAAGGGAAAACACAGCTTCTACTGAACTTCTGCTGGTTACAATTTAGTGAAAGTGTTAAAGATCTAGCAGGTCTAGTCTGTGGTTTAACAGTCAGGCTCCAGGTGTGTAGAGAACAAGATGACATTCCCTGAACAAAGAAGGCTGTAATCTAAAATCAGAGAAATTAGGTGCAAACAAATCGAGCTGGAGCAGAGTACAAGGTATCCTGGAGATACTGTTTAAACAACTTCGCAATCACAGTGCGAGATACTGTACGTCTCAGGTCAAAACCTAAATTCACAGCTAAAACATGCAGAACAAATGCTTGACTGGGACATCAGGGTAGTCCAGAACCCTGGCTGACTGGTGCTCTCCTCTCTGTGAACATGTCTGAAAGAGGGCTGAACTGTAACATGGCTGTAAATAAAATTATTTTAGTTTGACCATAAAAGAAGGGTTGCAAAGACACCTTCCAAAATCTATTCTCTTTCCAAAAAGCCAGCCAAGCAACAGCAAAAGTAATGTAGGCAATTGTGTGGCATACTTTCAAGTGTGCCACTGAAACGGTAAGGAATAGGGGAACTACTGAATTATTTGCAGCATCTCAGGAAGCACTCTCATAGTTGCTGTGGCACATTGCTTGTGTTAAAGAAGAATCCACATTGGTAAGTCATACTGAAAAAGAATAACAAAACCATTGCAACATCTAATACTAACCAGGGATCCATGTTCCCATTGAACAGTCTAAGCACATGCAGTAGCCTCATTTCATATAAGACGAAGAACTGTTGGTCCATTGAAGAAATGAAATTAACAGCAAGAAGTACATATGTATACGGAGAGATTCAAAAGGCTACAGCTATGAACGGTAAGCTAAAAAGAAAAGTTAATGGCAACCGCAAAAAATCCAATCGAATGTTCTTTCTGTTCTGACAAAATAAGCGAAAAGGCTAAAAAAAAAAAAAAAAGAAAACTAATTTAAATTTAAGAAAAAAAAGGGAAAAACAGGTCTTATGTCCCTCTTCCAACCAGAGATGGACTAACTCTTCAGAGAGGAGCTTCATTTCCACTGTATACAAGGTTAGGAAACACGAAGGGGAGGCTGACACAAAGCCAAACACCACAGCAGTTCTCTCAGCAGTCACTGGGAAGCAAGAAAACTACCTTATGGTTAATGCGACCACAACACCAATGTCTTTACTTGTCTTAGTTTTTGTGAAGGACACCAATCCACAGAAAACTTTGCAAACCCCACCTAGACCTCTTCTGTCCAGGCCCTGAGCAGAAGATCAAAATTTCTCCCCATTTGCTCACAGAGGCTGCTGACATGTGACATCAGCTTGCCTGTTTCTTAGGAAAATCATTGGCAAAACATTGAAGGGTATAGAGGAAACTGAGGATGCTGTAATTTGCAATTTGCATGTATTTATTTTTTCTTCCCATTTGAAAGCACAAGCACTGCTTATTTCTACTGGCACACAGAAGATGCAAAGAAAACACGAATTAATCAAAAATGAACTTTTTTCCAACTGTAATAAAATTATACAGGCTAAGAAAAGGAATGAAAAGGACAAAACACCCTTGATTCCACATTGCTGACTTTCAGTATCAACCCAAACAGGATGAAAATGAAAAGCTACGCAGTTATTACCATCAGATTCATAGGTCAGGCTCTTCACTGTGCCAAGTTTCTGCTCAGTGTGGGAAGCAAGGAGCACCACAAAGTGGGTTACTGTTCTCTGATACCACGGCTGGCCCCAGCAAACATGCAGGCTGAGGTGCCCTGGGTCTGCCCTTACCTGTGCTAACAGGAACAAACACAGGTTCAAGCCTTTCTTCTTCCTTCCCTTGAACTATGAAGGCCAGGAAGGAAAAAGCAAGGATGTTAGTGCAAGACCCTCCATCCTGCTTTTACTCTGGATTCTTGCCAACCTGGGGGGGCGGGGGGGTGTGTGTCAGCATGTGCTTTTATAACTCCACAGTCAGCGGAGCAAAGTTTGGAAAAAGGACTGGCCCTTGATGAATAGCTGATGATATTACAGGCTAGCAATGTCATCAGGAAGACAGAAAACACAAAGTGCTATGGGTTAAGTATTTAAGTCTGGAAGTGTTACTTATACGACTAAGCATTTAATATAAGCATGTCCAATTCTACAAAGTGTTGGCTGCAATCTGTTGTCCTGGATTTAAAACCAGACTGTTCATATGTAGAAAGATTTAAATCACTGATTCAATTTTCAGCAATAGATTCTCTAATGAAGGAAGAATAAAAAAACCACTCCTTCCCTGCTAATTTATTAAGTTTTATTAATAACCAATTTGAATTCCACAGTTCTCTGTGTTTCAAAGCTAAGGGTCTCTCTACAGAGATGAGAATCTGCAGCTGCATATTATCTTCTTAAGTGATAATCTTGACTGTTCTCCAGTGAGCAGTTGCTCTTCCATACTACACTCCTCTAGGAAACTCAAGTCAGGGCTTTTTTTCCTGTAATGTCTGCTACATTGCCATTGAAATAATAAACTTCGTTATGCATCTCAAACAGTTTTCTCTTGAATCGCAAGTTTTCAGCTAGCATAATGGTGTTATACTTTTCTGCTCTCCTGTAGTTCCATAAACTCCACAAATTTTGTTAAACTTTAACCGTTCCCCACTGCAGTTCATCATGTGGCTTAATGCTGGCACAGCGAGAAGGCAGGAATGACCAGTGAGACCACCTCATTGGCAACAGTATGGTCTATGGACTAGAGCATAAGACAGCCCTGCGGTTAAATTGCTGAACTGGTATTTACAACCAAATCAGGTATTTTGATACTACAGTGTCTGCAAGTCTTACTAGAATTCGAGCATCTAGGAATCATGAGTCAGTTCTCTGTCAGTTCTGAAAAAGACATCATGTATGACCATGGCTAAATCATTTAATCCCTTTGAACCTGTTTTCTACCAGTTCATTGACAATAGTAGAACTTGTCTCCCTCACACTGATGTTTTAAGGATTACATTATTTGTGCTTGTGAAGCACTCAGGCGTGACAGCAAATACTTGTGGAAGCCTTCAAAGGTTTTCAGCTCTTAGATGATCTGTAAGTTTTATCCTTTAAAATGGAGAAATGCCTTCATCATTAGCACAAAGAACACACAATTTGGGGTTTAGCATCAGAAAGCTATTATTTCCTTCTTCGAGTATTCACTCATGCACTGGGGCCAACCTAGGAACTGGTCCTGATGCAAGCATACAGCATGGAAAGGGAGGAAAGATGGAGTCTCCTTTCCCAGCTCATTCCATAAATGACAGATGTTAGATAGAGAAACAGTTAAGCCTAGTGGTTAGGGCAAAGTGCCAAGGAAAACCAAACAGAAAACCCAAGGTACCAGGAAACTGAGGCAAGATGTGAGCAGAGTGCCAGCAACGATCATGGCAAAAATTAGAAAATTATGTACAACTGAAGCAAATCACATCAAAGGCACACAGACAGGAAAAACAGCAAGGAAGAGACTTGAGCAGCCATCTTGTGCTCAAACTTGGACTTAAATCCTCTTGAGAAGTCCCATCTTCTAAGTGACTACACAAGCCCTTCTACCACAGCAGAGTGAAAACATAAGTAGCCATCTTGTTAGAGTTGGGAATGCAGTTTGCGATAAGGGATGTCACGATAGCAGCCTCTATTATACCCATGAGCAAAAGCACTGTAACCAAGACACTTCTGTGAGAAAGTAGAGTAAGGAGAAAACAATGCTGTAACTCTGCTCAAGGTGTGGAAAAGATTCACATCTTTTACAAAAGTACCAGGGGCTATATTGTTTGCCCCGCAGGCAGGGATTGCTAAGAGCTATTTTGTTCAAAGTTAATTGCCTGCCTCTGCAAGGATGCAGCTGCAACTGAATGTTGCATCTTAGCCCAGCACAATTGCCAGAAAATTTGGTGTATTACAGGCAAAGCACAAAGACTGTCCTCCACTCCTGGCAGAACTAAACCAGTAAACTGAGGTAAGATGGAACAGGGAACCCAGAGAAGGGCTCCCCTCTTGAGACAATACTCATTTTCTTCTCATTCTCACTTCCTTCAAACAACTTCTTTCCACCTGTGACATTTCTCCTTAGAAGAGTTTTTCCTATTCCACTCAGTCATTTGTAGTTTGAACCATTTATTGCTTCAAAGAATACTGAAATTCTCCGTCCTGGTAGAAGTTACAAATCACAGACTCACAACTGCCACCTCAAAAGAGTTTTAGGTCCATATGAGCCACAAAGCTTCTCTACACGACTGGGCGTAAGTAAGATAACTCTTAAAAGAGAGACGAAAGGATAAAGAAGCTTCACTGTAGACTGTTAATGCCACTCTTCTTTGACCTGGTGTCCGGCAGCTTGTATGTCTTCCACAACCCAATAAATAAATTGCAGATTTTGCACAGAAGGGAAATCGCATTTGCTGCCTCTGAAGATGTGCACAGTTCTTCCACAGAGCTTAACTGAACATTTCTCAGGCACTAGCCAAGCTAAAAGCATGCTTCTGCCAGCACATCAGCCCATTTTTGCACCTGCTTTTTTCACAAATCCACAATACAAAGCACATAGACGTATCCCCCAAAACATTTAAAGTATATGTGACTGAGCAAAACAAGGGCCAATCCAAGCTCATATTGACAAATTACCTAGAAACAAAGTATACTTCAGAGACCGCATGTGCCTATTTAGGTCAAATTAACCCTCCACCAACAATAAAAACATAATACTAAAAGAGCTTAGCAACTAGCAATCTCTAGAGTCATAAGCTGCTCATGTGTGTTTTTACAATGATGGTAATTTTGTTTTTATCTTGTGGTTGGTTTTCTCTTTCCCAGCATACCTGGAGGGGACACAGACCCCCTGATATGACAGAAGTCATATCAATTAGGGGACCATAGAGTATATAGTACATAGAAAAATGCAGAAAAATATTTAAACAACAGCATATCTGGGGCTAGGATCTCACATAATACAATTCACTGACAGTGCTAGAATTGGTGCTAGGATCAATTTTGCCCATGGAGTGCTGCGTAAAGCTAAGTACTATTGTTATGTTCGTAAATGGCATCTACATAATGTGTAGAAGATTGTTTCTGTATAAATCATTGCAGTTTTGGAAAACAAAACTGCTTAGATATTGGCCTGATTTTCCTGTGGTCTTCCAAAATTCTGTCCTCAAAAATTAGATAATGTCCAATGGGCATATCTACTTTCAACTATTATTAATCTGTTATTCATAACTGATCAAGGATATAGCTATTACATGAACATCATAATTTTCTTATGATGTACTGTTTTAATCATGGCTCACAGTATTCATCTGTAATGATTCCAAAATTTAGAAAAATCATCCAAGCCTTTGAGTAACAAGTTAAATTTTCCACCAGAAAACTTGGACAATTTCTGAGCAGAGTTCCAGACCTCAGCACGAAGCTACATCAACCCTTCTGGAATCTCTTCTTTTTGCCTCCTGTAAATTCATGACTACCGAGGCAAGATATTCTTCATTCATAGGTCTTGTGCTGCCAAAGCGAGCAGAAAGAATTAAATTTTTTTTGCAAGCATTTTGCATTTTTTTGTAACCAATGCAATCAGCTAAGTCAACAGGATTTACTCCTTGATTTAAAACCTTTTCTTTTAGGGTTTATGACTGGGATCATAGTCCCGTTAAAGATACTGGCAAAAATCCACAGATACCAGAACTCAGCTCACATATTAAAAACTACTTGCAGAGAGAAATCCCCACACCAAAAACTGTAAAGACTTGAGTAGGTAAGTGCAATATTAACAGCCTAACCTAAAGCCCTGAAGCTGTGACTCTGATGAGATCCTTAGGCAGGCACCATTTCACACAAACAAAGGAAAACTTAATGGTTTAAATCAGACTGAGGGTAGGATATGTTTTTTGCATTATATTTAACTTCATTGCAGCAGGTATTTCAGTAACTCTGAAAGAGTCTACAGAATGAATTAGTCTGCTCTTCATTACACAACAGAAAGGAACATCTTATTTTCCTGTACCAACTGATTCTCGTCCTTGAGGCAACTGGCTTTTCTTCTGTTCTACTCAAAAACTGTAGGACAGACATTAATACAGTTTTTAATCTTCCTGCACACCTTGGAAACAATTTTTAAATTATTTTCTGCCAATCCTTTCCTACTGAGAGCTTTCACGTGATTCTCAGCTAACACTACATTTTAAAGAGGACAGATTACAGAGAAATACCATCCTGGTCATACTACAAATGGTGAAAGGAACCTTTTTATTTTCTCAGATACAGTTTTATTTCAGAGCAGTAGCCTGGAAACAACTGCTCCCTTATGGTCAGATTGTGCCTTTGGTCACACCACCACTTGAGTAAGTAGGAGGAAGAGACACCTTTAAGGCATAATTTCCCATGTTTCTCTTCACTTCAGAAGCAATGGAAACTTTTTAACTTTTTTTTTTTTTTTTAATATAAAACAGCACTGATGCCATCACACAGTTCACTTTCTCCTGCTGTCTTTCTTGTCTTCTTTGACAGTCGGTTGATTCAGCCTGGCACTATAGTATGCTGTGTTTATATAGAGGGCCTCCATTTTTAGCTGCTCCTATTTTAACTTTGTTAATAACAAAAATAAACAGCGGTAATTTGCTATTCCTGTCCCCCCTCTATCTCCTTCTTATACATCAAAGAGAGTCAGAGCTTCATGGCTTAGACAGGTGCACTGTTCGCTGGGTAAAAATCTGGCTGGAAGGCCGAGCCCAGAGAGCGGTGGTGAACGGAGTTAAATCCAGTTGACANTTCAGTTTTGGGTCCCTCACTACAAGAAGGACATTGAGGTGCTAGAGTGTGTCCAGAGAAGGGCAACGAAGCTGGTGAAGGGTCTGGAGTATGAGGAGTGGCTGAGGGAACTGGGGTTGTTTAGCCTGGAGTAGAGGAGGCTGAGGGGAGACCCTATTGCTCTCTACAACTACCTGAAAGGAGGTTGTGGTGAGGTGGGTGTTGGTCTCTTCTCCCAAACAACAAGCGATAGGACAAGAGGAAACATCCTCAAATTGCTCCAGGGGAGGTTTAGGTTGGATATTAGGAAAAATTTCTTCACTGAAAGAGTGGTCAGATATTGGAACAGGCTCCCCAGAGAGGTGGTGGAGTGACTGTCCCAGGAGGTGTTCAAAAAGCGTGTAGACATGGCACTTTGGGACATGGTCTAGTAGACATGGTGGTGTTGGGTTGACGGTTGCACTTGATGATCCTAGAAGATCCTAGAGGACCTTAAAGATTCTATGATTCATTAGTTCTTCATTTGTCCTTCCTCCTCCAATCCATACTCTTAGCATGAAGGAGAGGAATAAGAATGTCAAATAGGTTCTTCTCTTTCTTACACCTACATCAGGTTCAGGTAACTCACATGTGGGTATGAGTGTGGGTTTTACTGCTCTGTGGATATGTGTACTGTAAAGCACAATCTAATCTTTGGTACCTTGTTCCATTTGCTGGCAAGAAACAGTCTCTCAATGTTAAGACCATTACTAAATATTTAGCACAAGCAGTGGCCAAAGTAACTTTGGCCAAAGGGCAAAGTAACACTGTTTACGTGCAGTAGAAGTACTTGGTGAGAAAGATTTCTGGAGAAGGTTGCACAAACGTCTCCTTCCAATTTCTGGCCAAAAGGAAAGAACAGCCTTCATGCTCTTGTTTTCATGGAACAGAAAAAGGTGTACTGTACTGATACGTACAGCCCACTGATTTTCCTTTGTATAAAAAGACGTTACAGTATTTACGTATGGCAAGTATTTATTGTTTTGTCCTGCTTTCCTGACTGATTGCAAACACAGATGTTTCAGTGAAAATGATAACACTAGTGTATTACTGTCAACATTCTGGTTTCTTCAGTCAAGGAAGGTGGAAAACACATCTATGCTGAACTTCATATAATAATAAAAATAACAATGAACTCAGCCTCTAAGCCACATGAACAATGTTTTTGACAGTGTGAATTATTTCAAGAAGTCGTTCCAGAGGTTACATAAGCTTAGTAGTCTAACCCTTTTCACCACGAACCTATATATCCTAACCATGCACAATGGCTCCAGCTGTCTACTAAGAAATAACAGATTTTTGCACTAAGAGACACAGGATATTACCCAACTAATACAGGATATTGCCTTGTTTCTATAAAAACAGTTATAGTATCAAAGGTGAAGAGACTAAGGAAGTAACTGAAGAATATTCTTCCAAACTTTGCAAAATAACTATTTTTTAAAGTCATCCTTTACAAAGGTCGTTACACTGATAATCTGAAGCTGTTCCACAACTATCTGGTCCAATGTAATAAAATAAAGCCTTACAGTCTTCAGTCCTAAAAAAACAGACTGCTGCTCCAGTCAATAAATAGTCTTAGATAGTCATCTCAGATAGATCTCATCGAACTCAAAATTGGTTTCTGTAGAACTGCTCAGGTTTTATAATAGTTTAATGAAGTATATAATCTGGGCCTAGTTCGTTGTGTTAAGGTACCCACTTAAACGAAGCACTTATGTTTTCATACTACTGTTTATCCCCCTGATTTATCTTCCTCCCACAGAGACTGCCGAATTTAAAATCCTTATCATTTGCTTTGTAAAATCATTTCTACTTTCTTTGGAAAACTACTATATTTGCTTTACTGGCAGAAGATCCAAACTTACGCACCTGGTGTGCACAAACAACTGCCAGCTTATTTTGCATTTAGTACAGGACGAAAGCATGAACTACACCGGACTGCTTGTATATGGCCTAAAATAGGCACCCTTCGCTGTTTGTGTTCAGTAACTAACAAACTCAGTGAAAACCAAGCCCAATATGTGTTCAGAATATGGTGATTTCCAACAACTGTATGAACCAATGCTAATGTTAAAAGTTAAGAAAACAAGATTTCCTGGTCCCTTGATCAAAATGATTGCTCTCCACCAAAAAAAAAAAAATTAGATGGGGCAATCCCTGAAATGAAACAGAAAATCTTTCATTCTGCAGTCTCAGGTGTACTATTTCATAAACATTTATAGAGGTCAGAAGCACCTGGTTTATTATTGCTCAAGTATAATATTTGATTTGGACAATTTGAGATGGATTTAATATAGCAGCTCTTTGTGCACATAGTGTAAGGAAATGCAGCTCATCTGTCAACAAACTGCCCTGCACTTTCTTGCAACATGAAGCAGAAGACGATGAACTGGCTCAGCCAATACACCCGAGTGCAACTGACCTGGGATATGACAAACTATGCTAACATTTTATGCCAGAAGAATTAATCTGTATAAAGTTCTGCTTGCAAAATCAAACATTCACACTGTATTAAAAGTGTATTATGAGTAAATTTTTTTCTGCTACAGAATTTTTGTATCCGTAATTATTTCTTGGAGATAGAGTCTAGCTGAAAGCTGCTTAGATGCAACAGGCAGGATAACACTGGCTTGCTCACCTCCAGGTGATGTTCTTCAACTGTGCCAGAATTCTGTTTGTGCAGCTGTCGTGCTGCTTTTAAAATAGGTGAAGAATAAAATCCCTTCATGACTAATTAAGATTGTTGTTTTGCATCTCTGGGTCAAGTATATTTTTCTCTGGACTGATTTTGAGTAGAGAATTCTAGGGTTTCTGCAGATTATCAAGATGGTTCCCATATACCACCAAGACTGTTTGCAAACTGATCCTTAATAAACAGGGAGACAGGGAGACCCTGACAGACTCCCAAGTACAGTTCTTTACATAGTTCATGTCAATATTTCTTCATCACCACATGCTGGACCAGCCTTGAGGAAAAGCACTAAACACAGCTGTTTCATGATGAACAAGCTATTTCCTGCCTCAGGGGAGCACTGCAATACCCTGAAGGTCCTACTGCCCAGAGAAAACATATTGTATATATTACACCAGCTAACCAGGATGAAGAAGTGATTCCTCTGCTTTCCCTTTGGTTGATGAGTCTTCCTCATTCAAGTAATTCTCCTGAATTGCCAGGATCTGCCTGAAATCAACCTGCAAAGACGATCTGCCTGAATCAACCTGCAAAGCCCCTGTGAGTCACTTTATATACAGGTTTTTCTGATGGACCAATGCAAAATAGCAAACAGCAGAACCAAGACCTGACCCACAACTCTTAAAAAAAGTACCTGAACAACACTAAGAATTAGACTGATGGTGCAAGTCCATAAGCTTTTTACAATTAGCTCTGCAGTAGTCACTCTAATTATGATTAGAGGGATTATGATAGATAAATAAGGCAAAAATAACTCACAGAACTCTTAAAAAAAAATCCATCAGGGTTGGTATCTCTTAAAACTAGTCTTGCAGCCCAGGGTCTAAGGGATACTCCAAGCCATTCCTTGACAAATGTAAGCAATAGGACAGTGTGAAGTGAAGTAGTATGATGAACAGCTGCTGGCAGGCAAGAGAAATAGGTCCCAGTATTTTGGGTTGCTGAGAAGCCCAAACTGACACCCCCTGAACAGCTGAATTTTTTCAGACTGCGTTATCACTTTGCTTGTGTTTCAAATTTTTGTAATTCATTAAGATACTACAGAACATACCCAAGAATATCACATAATCTTCAGTTTTCAGGTATGTAAAGCTATTTCATGAACAAATTGCTCTACACTTACTCCAAATTTACCTAAGTTGTTATTATTTCCAGTAGCTAGTTCTCTCCATCTATAGCTATTAGTCAAGGTGACATAGGAAGAGTTGAAAAGGCAGATCTTTTGAGAACACTAATATTATTAAGGCAGAAGTTAATAATTGTGCAAGTTAACTTTATGACCAATTAATCATACAACGTGATGAGTGCTGGAGGCATTCTATTCCAGATGCATATCCTAATTTACCTGCACTAAAGCACACCTCAGCAAGATAGCTTTGTGGTCAAAATATAACGCAATAAAATGCTGAGTTGAAAGAACTGCCAGGAATTCAGGCGATGAAATAAAGCCTTTTGCATTTATCGGGTGTTATGCTATGCGGTGTCACTCTTACCTCCATGGGAAAGGCCTTAAAATTAACTGTGTGTTCAGAACCACGCTGGTTTTCTCTCCCCCAGTGAAATCGAACATCGTATAGTTCAAACTCATGTCCTCGAGGTAATGGCCCCCCTATTAACACTAGGAAAGAAGACAAATGGTAAGGAACTTGGCTTTCGAAGCACACAAGCCACTGAATATATTCTCCAAATACAACGGGGAGATTGTTGCAAGCTTCTTTGTTATCAGTGGTACTAGAGAGGAAAAGAGTAAAGTTGACAGACTTGACATCTTTACTTTTGAAGTACCATGCAGGAACAGAACGCAAATTCAGGCAGTTACGAACAACAGTGAAACTGCTGTCATGCTGCACTCTTTGTTTTATGAGATAGAACAGCTGGTCATAACACAAAATAAAAACATTGTACCTTTATCAGTCAGAAGAGTGAATATGTTTATTGCTCTTATCAAGACAGTAGCTATATGCTCTAAACAGATGGCAGGGGTTCTGAACTGAACTGGTGACTGCCTCCAACTTGTCTGAATGCTTTATCTCCATCACCTATATTTGCTATGAGTCACAGAAACTGATAGAAAACTTTTGATTGCCAATATTTTGCTAGGTAAAGATGTTCAGTCATATACCACCTGTCAGGCTTCTGAGATACAGAATGCCTCCATATCCAAATACAAACCTACACACAGGAGCAAAAACATACCACATTTTCTTAAAAACAGCTTCTACACAGCCATGAATTTTTTTACTTCAGTTTTTTTTAAACATCTGGGATTTCTTAAAAGCATTTGTCCACAATTGCAACACACTCACAAAAAAATATGTATGTAGTAGCTCAATAGTTTTGCCTTAATGGAGACTTCAACCATAAGTAGTAAAAGCAAACAATCGCACCTTGTGAGGCCCAATCTACTTGGAACTAATCAATGGAAACATTTTGCCCAGGGATTTCTGAATCTGCTTCAGATCAAATATTACTCTGCAAGCTGTAGGTAACTTCTCAGTGAAATCATTGAATATTGGCTTCTAGGCAGTGCTGAATTTTACTTTAGGGCATTCACAGTCTTCCCTGTTAAATTCTAGCTTATGTTTCACAGACTTTGAATGAATCTTTTACAATCTCTGATAATTGATAAGGATTATTTAATTGCATAACTTACAGCTTTAGGGAATTAAAATTCTATAATATAAAGTTATTTTGACACACAAACTAAATGGTCTTAGTTCGGAGCACAAGATATAGTGTAATACTAAACATAATTTAGCAATTGAATTATATTGCAAATGCAGAAACATAAAACCAAAAGTACAGAATTATAAAAAACCTGAAAGAAAACTGATCAGTAATGGTTTTCATAAGCAATTATATTGGAGAAAAAAGTAAAATATTCCAATTAATCCTCCTTTAATAATTCTTCATAACTAATCTAACAGCCATTAGGGTTTCTAAAGTGAAATGTCCTAAATGTAGTCATAGATTCAGATTTGCTTCTTAAACTTGCTTTATCTATATTCTATCTATACCTATATCCTACAGGGAAAATCTACAAATCTGGTGAACATTGTGGGAAACAACCAACTGAAGTATTTAGGGAAATCTGGACAAATAAAAAGAAACACGATACTTAATTAGTGCTATTTCTCAGGAAAATGGAGCATTTTCCCTGTTTTAAAATATTGCTCCTAAAGAAAGTGTAACTAGAACAACTGTTCTCTATATGATGTAGCTCTGGGTCTCCAGGAGCTTCAAAGAGTTTACTTCTGAGGCTTAAGTTATAACACTGATCCCATGATAAAAGTATTTCAGTGCATGAAGCATGTTTATCTTTCCTTTGCCTTTCATCAAATCTTGATCCCTGTCAATGCATGAAACATGTTTAACTTCGCTTTGCCTTTCAGCAATTTTTGATCCTCATTAAAAAATTATTCTGAAACCATCATTCACTGGGCAATCCTCTGCTGACTTGAGAGGTCTCTCTGTTAGTAGGATATACTCTAAAGCATTTTTCAATATACAGCTCCATTACTCAGCTGGTCATGCTTCTTCCACCTAACACATAACACATGTACAATGATCATTTTCAGCCTGTGAAAATGTTTGCAATTAAATAATGAGAAGGATTTGGGAATTCCAGAGGGACCATGTGTCCTGAATTAAAGGATAAAATCAATCACCAGTAATGAAAAATTGATTTTTAGTATGTATCTTAATCAGTTTACTTTTTTTCCACAAAGAAGATTTTCTCTGACTGTTAACATCACAGTAGATGAGTATCTCTTGCACATTAATCGGACAGAGTTTCAAAAGCATTTAGTGTTCAACAGTTCCTATTAAAACAAACTGGCTAAATGGATTTGTCATCAGAGATCTCCAGTGAGGAAAAGAAGCCGCAGGAGTTTCTGCAATCCCTGAAAATTGGCCAGAATACTAGGTCAAACACAGCTTATTAACTCTTTTCTCCTCTTGGTAGGGATAACAAACATTGCCCTCCCCTTCCCAAAAAATGGAAAAATTATCCTTGGCTTACAAATGGCGAATGGGAAATTATGTAACAAGGCAAAGCTAAAACTAAAACAAGATTTCCTAAATCATAATTCCATACCTCAGTCATAAACTTTTATTCTATTTCACTTTTTCTCATATTTCAAGACTCATCAGTCTGGCATCACGCTGTGTTCAAGTTTAAAAAAAAGTCTTTTCTCCTCCTAAGTATCCAATGGCTTTGTGCATGCATTTAGGTGTGTTCCTCCAATATTATTAATTATTGCTACCAAGTTACAAACTGCCCTTGGGAAAGGTAGGGTTGAAGGAATTGCATTTTGGCATGCAAGTGATGACGTCGTTTTGCGGTCACTCTTACTTCCTCCATAGGAGAATTCAAGAATCTTCCTGATCCTACAGAGAGAACCTTACTCCTTGGGAAAAGAGCTCTGCTTATGATGAAGGCAGTAAAACTGACAAAATTTCTGTTCTATTGCAAATCTGCAAAATTCTGTGGAAAGAAATGTCCTGTGTTGCAATGATACATGGAATTTATCATGGAAAGGAAATTACAAAGGAAAGCATCATTATTAAAATAATAAACCCTTTATTTTTAAAAAATTCAGTGTAAAACTGAACTGACCCCCTCAATCTCAGCACAGCTGTAGCTCCCAGGACTACTGGGATCTGAGAAGGAAAGAAAACTTGGAACGTCTCACAGTTTGACGATGTTCAGCTGTTTAAATGCCCCCAAAAGGCTGTTACTAGCTAAGATTGGTTGGAATAACTTGGATGTTCTTCCAAACACATGGTAAGAGCCACCACAGTGCTGGCAAGAGCAATAGACATTTTTTCTCCCTGCTTTCTTGACCGTTGTCTCCTTCATACAGCATAGTTTACCCAGATGAAAGGTCTGAATGAGATACTGCAATTTCACTTAAGTTTGAATTGTTTCTTTTATTATTTGCTTCTAATTCTATGTGATGAATGACACCAAAAAATCCTTTAAGAAATGAGGACTGCTTTGCTACCTGCTCTTCATCAATATTGTAAGCATGCATTAATTACAGTTACAATAATGGAGTATCCATCTTAAGCTGCCCAATTCTGTAGTTAGTATTCAGAACCCACTGAAATTAATGGAAAATGCTCTTTTAACTTACATGGTCTTCAGACTAAGGACAAATTTTGCCAGCTGCACAAAATAGTTTGGCATCACACTGTCTTAGTGACAGTCTGGACTTCTTCTGAATGCAGACAACTGTTAATGCCAGTGAATTAGACACCACCACCACAAGAGGAAATTCTGGACACGCTCTGAAGCTATCTGACTGACCATCCAGTTTGACATTGAAACTTACGGCTCTCATCGCACTCATTGCTCTCATTGACATCCTACCGAAGTCAACAGCCACACTCTCTGGCCGCAGTCCATGCCGACTGAGCACAACTGCTCGCTGCTGGAAGCAGTTGCTGTTCCTACGCTCCGGGATACACGTACAGCGAGTCCTAAGGCAACACCAGCTTTACCGGGGAAAGCAAAGGCCATGTTTCAGCGTACCTGATTTTGATTTCAAGGCAATCTGAATTGAATGCCCGTCGTTGATCACCTCACAGTCACGACACACTACGTAGTTTGGCGACAAACGCACTTCCAGGAGCGAGGGGTCATATTTAGCTTCTCTGGAGTTCAAGTTAATAGGCGACTGGTAATCCCCGTTAGCATCCGGAAAAATCAGCCCCCACTCCACTCCTGAGACACAAGAGAGCCGTTACGAGGAGACCCGGCACCCCGCGCTGCACNGTGACGGACCTGCCGCCCGATGCGGGCCGGCGCTTCCGCGCTCCCCGCGGCTCGGGGCGATTTTCCCTCCGCTCCGCCACTTGCATCCTCCCACCGCCACCTCCTCCTCTCCCAGCCGCGGCGAAAGTTTCTCCTCGCCGGAGCCGCCGCCCGCTCCTCACCTTCCTCGTAGCCCCACTCCGGAGCCTCCTCCCGGCGCGGGAAGGGCTCGGCGCCCTCGATCAAGCTCCTGTCAGCCATGGGCAGGCGCCCTGCGAGCGGCCCCCGCTCCCGTCGGCCAGGCGGTGCGTGTGGGTGCGTGTGTGTATGTTTGTGTGTGCGTGTGTGAGTGTGTGTCTGTGTGAGGGGGCGCGGCGGGCTGGCGGCGCTCCGCACCGTGCCTCGGCCCTCCCTCCGCCCTCCCGCCCCTGCCGGCGGGTGTCGTTGTCTGGCGGGGCAAAGGACGAGGCGCGGCCGCCGGGCGGGCCCGGGAACCGGTCGCTGTCCCGCGGGCGCGGCGGGGCGGGCGAAGGGTAAGGTGGCAGCCGGCGAAGGTGGGGAGAGGGGACTGGGCGGCCCCGGAAACGCCGTGGGCCCGTGGGCTGCTGCTCCCCTGTCCTCCCCGTGCCTGCCTCGCCTTCCCGCTGCCCTCGGTATCCCCGCTTCCCCCTGCAGGCTGCTCGCCTCCCGTGGGTGGGTGCCTCCGCAGCTCCCGCGGCTCCCCTGGGCTTGGCACAGGCGGTCTGTGTGTCCGGTGGCACCTGGGGAGAGCAACTTCAACAAGGGGATGGGCAAAGCTGACTCACCAGTGGAGGTGAGGAGCCTGCCCCTCTATCAGAGGTGCTGGATCCAGTTCTGGCCTCCCCAGTACGAGAGAAATGTAGAGCTACTGGAGAGAGTCCAGCATGGGGCCATGAAGATGGTTAAGAGGCTGGAGCATCTCTCCTGTGAGGAAAGGTTGAGAGAGCTGGGACTCCTCAGCCTGGAGAACAGAAGGCTCAAGGGGATCTTATTGATATCTATAAGTACCTGAAAGGAAGGTACAAAAAAGACACAGCCAAGCTCTTGCCAGTGGTGCCCAGTGACCAGAGGCAATGAGCACACACTGAAGCACAGGAGGTTCCCTCTGAACATCAGGAAGCATTTTTGCGCTATGAGGATGACCAAGCACTGGCACAGGTTGCCCAGGGAGGTTGTGGAGACTCCTTCCTTGCAGATATTCAAAAGCAGTTTGGACACAGTCCTGGGCAACCTGCTCTGGGTGGCCCTGCTTGAGCAGGGGGATTGAACAAGGTGACCTCCAGAGGTCCCTTCCAACCTCAGCCATTCTATGGTTCTTCCTCACCCACAGCACTGTGCCCCTCCGATGGAGGGATGGAGGCCCTCAGTGAGGATAAGGGAGCCCAGCTCTGTCCCTTCTGTTCTGATGGAGGGTTGATGCATCCATGCTCTTTACAGTCACCCCTTCATCATGTGGCTTCAAAGCCTCCTGCAGAATATACAGGATGTAGGGTTTGAGGAAAGACTCTCCCCAACATGAGGATGTGTCAGTTTGAGGATATGAAAGGACTCTTCTTTCTCTTTAACAACAACCATTTATGGACCTAGAGAACATTCATTGTATCAAGGGAAAAAAAGGACAGAAGGGACCTCTGAAACAAGGATCTCCCCTAGGCAGTGGCCCAAACGCACCAGTGACAGCAAAGGGAACCCAGCACTGACAGTCTGCAATCCCAGACAGCAACCAGGAAAGACAGCAGAGGCAGTTAAATAGAATTGCTACGATGGCAAGTGGAAGTGCCCTTTGATTACCATCCTTGGCCACTGAAAGACAGTAGCCAGACCTCCCTGCATTCTGGTATCTCAAGCAGATAATATCCTGATCCCGTGCTGTTGATCCACAAGCTTTGATCTAGGTGTGGACCTCATTGTGCTTCACTGTTCCCCAGTGCAGCAGTAGCTCCTGTGATTCCCATGCAGGGCTGATATGAGAGCAGAAATCATCATCGGTGTGAAATTGAGATGAAAAGAGAAGAAGGACTAAGCTGGAAATTCATTAATGAAGCAAGAGATTATAATTCATTATGAGCTGTGTGCAAGGTGAAAAGAAAATAGGACAAAATAAGTAGAAAGTATTGGGTTGGGGTTTTTTTTAAGATCAGACCAGAAACACAAGTTTCTTTCTGCAGGACCATTAGTTGCTATCTTCACTGTTGATGGTTGAAAGGAATACATACTGCCCAAACAAACTACAACCATCGTGCAGCTTCTGGAGGCAAAAAAGCAAATAGACATTTTTCCTCATATAGTGAGCACCTGACATTGGTACAACAGAGAACTTGGGGGTTTTAACCTGAATTTTAGTCACATGAGATATGTTGAATATGCATACCTATCTCCCATACCAAACTGGCTTTATTGGTTGTTAAATTTTATCACAGAATCAAGGAATCAGAGAGCCATAGGGGTTGGAAGGGACCTCTGGAGATCATCTAGTCCAACCCCCCCTGCTAGAGCAGGATCACCTAGAGCATGTTGCACGGGATGGCATCCAGGCAGGTTTTGAATATCTCCAGAGAAGGAGACTCCACAACCTCTCTGGGCAGCCTGTGCCAGTGCTCGGTCACCCTCAAAGTGAAGAATTTTTTTCCTCATGTTCAGATGGAACTTCCTGTGTTCCAATTTGTGCCTGTTGCCCCTTGTCCTGTTGCTGGGCACAACTGAAAAAGAGTCTGGCCCCATCCTTTAGACATCTGTCCTTCAGATATTTACAAGTATTTATCCCCTAATCACTTCTTAAACACACACTAGTTGTTTCTATTAATGTCAGTCCCTTTGAATCATTGCTCAACCACATGGGAAAAAAACAACATTCCCCTAAATCACCACTGATTATGGTCCATCTGACTGGAAATCCATTTTCCTCTTCAAGCAGAGTCTCACATTTTGAAAATAACAGTCCTAGGAGGCTGGGTTCATTCCCTTGCTCCTTGAAACAGTACTTCGTTCATGCCCTCTATTAAGTTCTTTCCTGCAGTAGCTTTCCTGTGGGACGTCTGTTCTAGAATTTCATACTTAGGAGGGACAACATAATCAGACCTGTAAGTTCCTGTTTTGTAATAAATACTTTTCATGACTTTCCATAGTTTTCATGGAAAACTTAAGAACTAAGCTACTTAGATTTGTTGCCTTTCCTTTGAACCTTTCCTTTCCATATCTCTCTGCAAAGTTAGGCATAGCAGGTAAAGCTATAGTTGAATAGCTGAATAGTTGGCATTTCTTTCTTCCCATATGTCTGCTCAGTTGTTTTCTGTGGAAATATCCTATTTCTTCTGTAGTTGCCATCAGGCGTAGCATGATGTAATCAGCAGTTTAGATTCCACTGAAGGTTCCTACAACTCATTTGATGGTAAAGTGTGTAAGTAACAAAGGAGTTCATGGGTATGTCTCCACAATGACATGGAGCATGAGACAGAGCCCTCACATTTAATTCCAACCACAAATGCAGATATTGACCTGACCAACCTCTGCACAAGCCAACTCAGGCCATTTATGGACCCAGCTTCAAGTAAAAGGACTGAGACAATTAAATGGAGATAGTGGCATGTTCTAAGCCTTGTTCAAGATCAGTGGGATTTGGTCTCCTTTAATGATGTAGGCACTCTTGAACGTGGTATGCTCTGTCAGTCCATTGTTGTTCCTCTGCACAGTGTCCACTGCCCTTTGCCGCTTACTGATGTACTGTGCAATCATCTAGAAACACTCACTGGTGTAGCATTATATTACCTGATATATTTGTCCCAAGGCATCCACTTCCACTTCACAGTTCTCTCCTCTTTAATTAGGTGTGCTCTTTGTGGGGATCACATGGTCTATGCCAGCCATCGGTGTTCCATCTCCCTCTTAAACCGACCTTACGTCGATCTTCAGAAACTTTATTATCACTACACATCTGAAGTTGAAGTTTGTGCAGAAGTTCTCGATAGTTGACTTTACTATGAAAGGATGTAAAATATATAATACACCTGAATAAACTCTTTATTCTGTAAAAATGCATTGCTTGTGGTGTTTGCTACATTGGCTCAGCATATTGAAAAATCTGTTGGGAGGCATAGTTAGGGCTAGTATTAAATTGATGGGCAGAAAGTAGGAGAAGCCCAGACAATGTGACCTTCTTAAGTGACGTGGCACCTCACCAGCAGAAGCAGGAGTGGGGCACCTCTCTCCTGAATCCCAGTTCAGCCTTTGATTCTGTGGAACATGCTGACTTCTTGTTTAGCTGGGATTAATGATCACACCCTTTGATGATACCAGGAAAAAAAAGCTCAGGCACAGATCCAGGGCTTAACAGTTCCTCTTTGAACTCAGAGGACAGTAGTAGAAGCAGCAGAGTCTCTGACATTCCCTTTTGTAAAATGAGAAATGGCATTTTGAAACATATTTGGTATAATAGTTAAACCTGCTGAGACTGTAAACAACTATTCTTGTATGTCCTAGATCTACATATACTTATTATTTGTTATATAGTTACATACTTTTTCAAAAGAAAATACACCTTCCCTCAACACCTAGAAATGTATATACTGGGAAAACCAGGCCTGAACCAAAATTCTGCATCCAAACACTGTGAAATTTTAATGTGTTAATTGTCATTAATGACTAGCAACATTTTTTTAACAGGTTCATTTTCGATAACTGTACTTACTGTTTTCACCACCCTGAAGGGGAGAGTCCAATGAAGAGAACTGTATTCGTTACAAAGAAATCTGTAGGGAAAAAAAGAAAGCAGAATCACATACAAGTTATTTTAAACTATACAGTCCTGCCTGCAGGACTCTGTGCAGGCCACAGAACTGATGGTTATTTCTTTGATTAGAGGGAAGAGAAATTCAGACTGTGAGAGGATCTTACTTCCTTTATTATTCACTTTTTATTTTATTACCTTGCTGCCAACAAAGAGCAGTTGAGGGCACGCAAGACTTAATATTATGATAAGGAAAAAATGTTCTGTGGGATATTAGAGTATTCCATTTGGGGCAATTCAGAGTACATTTATGCTTCTCTAATCCAGATCTCAGTTCTTTCCAAGGTGTCCTGAAAGAAAAGGCAACGTCCATACAGCAGTGTAAGGGATTAGGAGCATCTGGCTTTTTCAGTGAATAGGGCTTCCTATCTTGCATCCTGTGTTGGACTGTGAGGTTGGCCAGCAATCATCTCTCATGTGGTCTTGTTTCTATCTTTATTTCTTGCCAGGTTACTCTCCCAAATAAGTTTGATTCTTTTACAAACTTAGAAGCGTAAGCAGAAAGTTTCTGCGTTTGACCATTAAAGTACAAGCTTATATATAATGCAATCAAAAATCTCTCTGCATATTTTAAAACAAACTCCATCATTACAAGAAATAATATTCTGGTATTCCTGGAATAATACTATGTGCCTGTCCTTTTGTTTTCTGCAGCTGAAGTAATGTGTTATAAAAAGGAAAAGGATGGTCAAGTAGTATCAATAGCCCAAGATGAGAAGGTAAAGAGAGACCATTTTCAATAAAGGGACCATTTATAACCAAAAGAAACCACTTCCAGTGAACAACTCCATATGTTTGCCAGTCAGGTTTACATTGGCAAATGCTGTCCTGCAAACATTGCAAAATATGTCGGCTGGATCCCAATTTCCCCTTATATCCACACCAAAGGGTCGTTTCAGTGGCCTTGTGTGTTTTGTGGTATGTGAGTGTAAATTTGTGCTTCTTGGCTTTGCCAGCTAATGGGATATCAGGCTGGTCCCGCACATACTTCACACGCTTCACTTTACAATATTCATAGTTTTGGGGGGAATTAAAAGATCAATACATTGATCTGAAAGTGTGTACCCAAGTTTTTCTACAGCACAGGTATAAAACTCTTACATGCAAAATTGCATCTGTAAGAGTGCACAAGAGATGAAGGGAAAATGGGAACAGGCCAATAATTCTAAACCAATGAGCATAATTGGCATGTGTTCTCCCAGTGTTCAAATGTGTAAAACAGAACTTATGGCTGTCCATGACAATTCACCCATACAGCTAGAGGACACTAAAACTACGACAGGACAGTTTCAAGTTCTTTAAAGAAAAGCCAAGGAATAGGAAGCCATTTCTAAGGACTAAAAATACCACAGTCAAATGGAAGCAAAGAAATAATAAAAAATACAGTGTTACTAAGGGCATACTAAAAAAATCAGATAATAATCTAGAGTTATCTCCTGGAGCTTTTCTTTTCCCTACCAGGGTCAAGCCCTGGAAAAAATCTGTAAAGAATTATAAAAAGTGGCGAAGACAACAGGAACTGCTGATGAAGTAAAATAAGTACCAAAGTAAAGCAAAATCCTGCAGACAATAGAAGAGTAGAACGGAAGTTAGAATTTCTTTCCCCCTAGTAGGCTAAAAGGAAAAGACAAATAAAGGATGAAATAGGATCTGTCTGCAACACAGAATGAAAATGATAATCAAGAGCCCTGACATGGCAAAACTCCTATGTAAATAGTTTTTTATTTCTTTAGGAAGGAAGCAGAACTCAAGATACACTCAGACCCAAATTGAAGGAAGATGGGAAGCTCAAAGGAAAAATCTGCAATAAGGAGATGATAAATATTTATTTACCTAACTGTAATAATTTCAGATCTTTAACATTAGATGAGATTTCTGAAGGATTATGAGTTTCATCTAATACCTATTGAAATGAAGTGGCTCTTTGTCAGTGGAACTGATGTTAAATCCGCTACTTGCAAATTAGATGTTTAAAAAGGAAGCACTGAATCAGGGAAAGACATAATGTCTTCTACTGTTTAAAGTAAAAGGAGAGAATGAGCTAAATAATGAGCCTGAGCAGTTTTTCACTAGAAGAGCACAGGCAGGTGTTGGCTTAAAGGTGTTGGCTATTCATCTGGGAAGCTCGTGAGAAAGGGGAAGCACTGGTAAGGATGAAGTGGCAAGGGAGTAACAACATATTTGAGTCTGTAAAATAATGATGAAAGTCAGTTCTTCATTCATTCTACTAAGTTTTTCTTATGAATGTGTCAACATCCATAGATGACAAAGTGTTCCCGTGCCCCATTCTGGTAAAGCTATGAAATCATACATTCAGAGTGCAATCTGGCTTCCTGTATCACAGGCTATTACATTTCACGCAGTTACTCATGTATTAAGTTAATTATTTAGCTATCAATAAATAATAACTTGCATTTTGCCACAGCATATTTTCCAGAAATGCATGACCTGAAGTCATCAAGAAATGAAGAACTCATTAGTTTGACAGTTTGTTCCAGTGGTTAATCCCCTTCAGTGTTAACTAATGAGTACCCCATTCTAATTTGAATTTATCTGGCTTTTACTTCCAGCCACTGGTTCACATGATGCTTGTTTGCCTTGATGGAAGAGCCTTTATTGCTTTGCTTTTTTCTCTCACATGTACTCACCCACTTTAGTCTGGTCACCTCTGTGTGGTCTAAACAAGAGGAGCTCATGAACACCTACTAGAGGGTTAAGACCAGGACGTTTCGGGTTTAGCTTTTTTCTGCACATTTTCCTGTTTTCCACATTAGAAGTACAGACACCAGAATTCTCTTGTGTAGCTCTTGTTTCTACCTCTGTCTTCTCATTCATTTCTTTATTATGTGAAAAAATTGACCATTCACATTAGTCTTTTTTTTTTTTTTTTTTTTTTTTTTTTCTTCCCCTGGTTGAATCGGACATTGGAGCTCTTGCTCTGCTGCTGTTTAGTATAAACGTTAAATCCTCCTTCTGAGTCAGGGTACCCAGGAGCCAGTCTACAGAATGTGGACATAGCCTGCATTGTCATTTTACATTTAGTTGACCTAAAATACCATTCATTTGAATGAGCTCTAGTGTTCATTTTTAATCAAAAGCTTGTACACTAGTAAATCACATGCCTCATAAAAATCTGTAATCTCATTATTTGTTTGTTTGAAAAGACACTTTCTGTAAAACTGTTGTCACTAGCATTAATTATATTCCTCTCCATCAAGCTTTTATGACTGTAATCGCATATCAATGTTTTTCATATTTTTCCTGGAACTGTCATCAGGCAAACCAGACAGTTATTACCTAATTATCTCATTTCTGTCTTTTTTTTCTTTAATATTTACATAATGTTATAATTCATTAAGTCTTTTAACATTTTCCTAGATTTGTTACAAATTGACAGAAAAGACTGAAGATCTGTTCAGCCGATTCTTGTAGAACTCTAGGGTGTGAGTACATAGATTTAAATCAGATTTTAAAATTCTAAGTTTTATGATGTTGTATTATACCACTTAGCTATTAATAAACTGCAAAATTCTCTACCCACACATGATGTAAGAAGATCAGACTCCTTCCCTCCAAACATGGAACCCCCAAAATATTTATGAATATTTTATTTCTTTATCATCATTAACAATTCCACAGTCTCAGCCAGTAATTGACTTTGGTTTTCCTTTCTTAATAATGCAGTCAGAAAATGGTTACTTGTTTGTGTGAACCCTGGCTATGGATTTTTCTCTAAAGCGTTCTTCAATATTCGCATAGCCCACAATTTCTACTTCATATCAATATTTGTTTAATCATTTTTCCACTTATTACAGCTTTTATTTCTAATTGTTTTTCAATTCAGCACTGAATCAGCACCAGATTCTAAGTACAGCTGCTTTTTTTTTCCACTTGTGACACTTTGTCACATTTTATAGCAATTAAAGAACTCCCTGTTTTCATTCCATTTTGTCTACCTTTTCCCTCTCAAGTCATGTCACTTGTAATCTTAGCTATGGAAAACAGACCATATGATTTCAAAGTATATACAGCAGGAAGCAAAAGATATGGAAATCAGTTTGCAGTTTCAAAGTCCAGTGGTCAACAGCAGTTAATAATTATGAAGGAGCAAGTATTTAAAAGGAGACCAGGCAATAAATGATAGGGGACAGTGTGAGATCATACTGTAACGCTGTTAGAAAAACTCTTAGCCCGCATCCTTGGTTCAACTGGAACCTGGGAACAGGGGATGTTGCCACTCAGATTTAGATTTTCCATTTGTTAATCATTTTTCAATGTAGATAACTAGGAAGAAGCAACAAATTTTGTTCTAATTTAAATGTTTGGAGTAGGAACACTGAACACTGATTGCTTCAATTAGTATTCTTCCAGGGTGATGATATCATCAAAAATAGTGTAGCAATACCTGTCTTAGATTAGATGTGTTGTAAAAAGAGTCAGTAAAGGGATTTATCTTTGTATTCTTGTTTTGGTTTCAGCTGAAATAGACAGAGTTAGTTTTCTTTCTAGTAGCAGATATAATGCTGTTTCAGATTTAGTATGAGAATAATGTTTATAACACACCGATGTTTTAGTTGTTGCTAGGTAGTTGTAGTCCCTACACTAAGTCAAGGACTTTTCAGCTTCCCACGCCCTGCCAAACGCACAAGAAGCTGGGAGAGCACAGCCAGGACAGCTGGCCCAGACTGGCCAAAGGGATATTCCCTGCCGTATAATGTCATGCTCCATGTGTAACTGGGGAAGTGAGCTGGGACGCAGATCTGCTGCTTGGAAGCAAACAGGGTATTGGGTTGTTGTTGGGTTGTTTTTTTTTCCTTCTGTTGTGGTGAGCAACTGCATTTGTGCCTCACTTGTTGCTGTTGTTATTATCTTCCTTTGCTATCCTATTAAATTGTCTTTATCCCAACCCACATTTTTTTTCCATTCTCCTCCCCATCCCCTTGGGTGGGGAGGGGTGAGTGAGCAGCTGCGTGGTGCTTAGCTGCCAGCTGGGGCAAAACCATGACAATCCCGAACCTCAGAAAACTGAGATCTTACATGGATGGTTTCTATTCAGAACTGCACAGGGACTACTAACTTTCAAGGCCACTAAACAGCTTCAACCAGCTGCCATTAGAAAAAAAAAAAATCCCTTCTCACACTGAATATGAAATCTTTACCCAAAACACCCAGATTTCCATGCAGTAAGTTATCCAGTGGCTTTAATGTTTTTATCTGTGTCCTGCAATACATCCATATACAGCAGTTATAAAAAGGGGGGATAAAAGAGGCATGAGAAAAGATTTATTCACTAAAAAGAAGAGTTTGATATAAGCTTTTTTTTATTTTTTCCTGTAAGATTTTGTATTTCACAGTCTCCACCCTCCTGTTTAAGAATCTGAAAACAGACATTTTCTGGTTTACAGTGAAACACAGGAGTCTTAAATACCTCTTCAGCTGCTTCCTAATGTTTGTTCCACAGGAAGGGAGTTAATTCGTAGCATAGTGTGCTTTGTTGTATCTGTATCGGCAAAGCTGATAAGCTCAGCCTCTCTTCATCTGGAAAAGGGGCAGAGGAAGAGCACCAGGAGACAGTGCAGTACTTAAGGATTATTTGAAGGCTTCAGGGAACAAGACGACTGTCAGGTAAGCAGAAAAGGTCCTCTCCTATTTACATTCCTGTGCTGCTTCCCAAACTGCTCAAACGTGGGTATTTCTCTGAAATAGCTTATTTTTGGCTCCCAGCTGTGGGTCAGTATTTCTCCTAGCAAACTGAAATTCTCCTAAATTCTATTATTACCCCTGCTGAGCACTTAAAATCTCTTTCTGGCTCTGTCTTGGGTATGTTGTCATACATTCAAGCGTCGGGTATTCCCTTCATGCAGCAGATGGCCCATCTCCAGCAGTTCTACCTGACATGCTTGGGCTGGTGTCATATTGAAGGAGCCGGCAGGGCTTTTTGCTTAAAATCTGACACTCCATGAGATTTGGCTACCTATTAAACAACAGTTTGCTCCAGAGAGAGCTTATCACATGAAAGGGCAGGCTCCTCGTGAGTCCTCACGTGTTTTTGGCTTTGGCTGATCCCTCCTTGGAATTCAGGGAGACAGAAAATACTTTTCAGGTTGAAAGGCATCATTTATAGTTTCTTGGGACTTTTCCTAGACTGTCTACATTAGCAATAAGTAGCAGGCCTGCAGCAGTAAGTCGGATGGCACTAAATCAAAGCATCTACAAAGCTTCTGAAAGTACGATTCTTCTGTCAGCTTCCCGTGAGTGCTTTCTCCGCTACCCTTACACTTCTTTTAGCGTCTCTGCTCGAGGCTGAGTTTTTGGCTCAGTCATCAACACACAGCTTTGTCAAGTTGCAAATTAGGAACTAAAAGTGTGGAAATACAAAATTAAAAGCTTGTTTATCACAGGGCTTCTTTGCTAGTGTAGGGCATTGAAGCAAGTTGTTCTGTGACAGGAGGGCTAGTGCTTTTTCAGTGTCACGGGGAAAGTGAAATCTGTGCCAGGCAATGCAGTGCACCAAGCCCCAGGAAGCTGCAAGAGTTTACAAGAAAAACTTCTCCTTTCATAGTTAAAATCCCAGAAACTCTACAAAAATCCCCGTGACTTTTAAAACGAGGTACTGCGAGATTGGCAAATAAAAGTGGGCATGCTCCGCTAACGAGGGCAAATTGTGCCAGCTCTTGACAAACAATAGCATGTTTCCACCCACTGCAAGCAGCTGTGCTGGTAGAGAGGGAAGAGAGGCTATGGCACTCTCTATTCTTTTCTACTCACCTCTGTCTGGCATCTCATAGAGACTATGGATCATATGGGATCCAATCTTGCCCTTATTGAAAAATGACAATTTTTCTCTGTAAGAGTTGGGTTGCCTAGGGGGAAAATGGCCGTATTCAAATTCTCACCACGCACCCAAACATAACATGCTCTTAGATTACATTGCTGTTCGCTTTAACAACAATAAGATGATTGGCAACAATAAGATTGTGGCCTTCATTAGGTTCAGGAGTTAAGACACTGTTTGTCATAAATGATATTTTACAGCTACTACTTCAGGGTATTTATATGTAGATTCAGACAGTGCTGCAGTGTATGGAGAACATCCAGTTGGAGGGCTCCAGTTTATAAGAAGTTTTGTAGCTCTAATAGCATTCAACTAAAGCAGATTTAATAAATCATTCCTCATATCCTCATGTTTCAATGATGCTCTGATACAAACGACATCCATCAGAGTTGGCGAGAGTGCAACAGTGCATGCTGTAACTTCCAAAGAGCTGGCATCTCATACCCTCATTAGCAGAAATGTATCTGGAAGTTACAAATGCTTTTCTAAAGATACGTACAACACATCTCCCTGTGACTTACTCACTTCCTGCTTGTCTCCAAAAGCAGCTGAAAGAGGAACTCTGCGCCTCCTTTCTCTTTGCGCTGACATCTGTTTCTACATGAGAAAGGAGGCAATGAATGTTAAGCTGAAGGGACTTATTTTTTATTTATGATTGCAAAGATCCTTGGCTTGAAAAATCAGTTCAGTTCCAGCGCCTTTCACCTTCCATGCTAAGCAGGGAGACAAAGAGAGCATTCATAGACACCACACATGTGACATGGGGCAGTCTAATGGCATTAGAGCAGTTCAGTGAGGCATTAATGAATTTACAGTGATGACAACAGAACAGTGCTAGGATCTAATCTACTCTGTGGTAAGTGGTTTTCTTAAGTAACCTCAAACACAAATAACCAGTCAGGACTCTAACTAAAACCTTTGTTTTCTGACAAAACATAATCAACTATTTTTCTTTTGAAACCAGTAGCCATTCCCTTGCTTGCTAGGTCGCTGGGCTTTCTCCAGTCTGTGTCATATCTCAAACTGTTTTCACCAAGCTCAGATAAGACATCAGCTATTCCGCGTATCTGATATTTCAGATACATTTTTGCCCATAATCTCCTGTGCTTCAGGCCACTAGCCTCAGCGGCTGCCTGGAACTGAGAGCCACAAAAAAGCGTGGCACAGAAAAAAATGTGTTACGGTCTTGTCCGTAATGACATGTTTTTATTCCAACTTTATAGTCACATCCTTTTCTTCACCATCATTCCTCCTTGCTGTCACATATCTGTGCATATTCGTGTATTTGGGTGAGGTGGGCATATGAGTTGTTAAGTCAGTTATCAGTGAGGTTCTTGAGATGAGGAAAGATGTGAGTGCTGGCTGTTTACACAAGATCTTATCCTGCCTCACTGACATCAAAAAGGTTATTGCTATTGACCTAAATGAGCATGGTGACGGAGACAGCAACCTCTGCCAGACTGACTGCCCATTTCCAGAACCCTAGAGAGGAAGGTGTTGGGCTTCAGGAGATAAATATGTCTGGGAGCTTCTCTTCACATTCTGCCAAGAGTGGTGGTTACACATTAGTATCCACAAAATTATTCACAAGATTAGTAATTTCATTGTAGACGTTCCCTCATAAGGAGAACTATGAGTTCTGTACTTGAAGTGAAGCAAAGCACAGTAAAATTAATTCCAGTATTTCTTAAATGTCTGTGTTCTTAAATATATCCCATTTCTCTGAAGAAATAGGTGTTCTTCCAAATGCTGTAAAGTTACGTATTCTAAATCACATTGTCCCTTCCCAGGAAAAAGGGTAATGAAACTATACTGGAAACAGGCAAGGAGAACAAAGAGGAGAAAAAGTGCCCATTTTTCTAAGTTTTCAGGGATCTGCCAAATCTCACTGAAGATGGATTTCAGTTACTTAGATGAAAGCAGGCTGGAGTGGGAAAAGATGACAGGAAGAAGTGGAGATACACTGCGGTCCGCGGTGTTCCAACAGCATGGGGAAATACAAAGAAGCTTGCCTTACTGTAGTTTACTCCAGCACTAATACCAGTGAAACCAAGCAGTGCGGGCTGCAGTGCGGACTGGCTAATTGCAGACATACCCAAAGGCCTGGGAAGACTGGTGTAGCACAGCAAAAGCCTTTGTGATCAGTACCCACACCAGCAAGATCAAAGGTAACTTTTGTAGCAGCTGGAGTTTATTAGTACACCAGTGAGATCTATAACTGCGCTCCAGGTGCACCGTAGCAGTTTTCTTACTCAAAGAAAATGTGGCTCTAAGGACATTGTCACGAGAGAGGGACTACAGAAGCAAGGCAGAACAGAAGTGCATCCACAGAGTTTTATTTACTCCCCAGACTGCTTGTCAATTGATTTCAGTGGGACTTCTCATGTCAGCAGGGATTGCCGGGAGGAGAAGACAAATCTGTCCTTTTTCTATCAGAAATGCTTTGAGAATCAGATTTACAAAAAAAGGTTATATAGGATTGATTGCCTTCATTAGCCTCTTTTCAGTAATATTATTAGCTATAAATCACAGAACAGTTTCATATGGAATTACATTCTTATTAATATCACAACATCCTTATCCCCCCACCAGTTGTCAGGTTCATTCATTGTATGCTTGAAATCCTAATAAAATTATCTAACTGGAGACTAACTGGAGCATGGCTGTATCTTTTCCTCTCCCATACGTTCTGTTCGGTTTTATCTTTCTTTAATTTTTTTTGTTGTCAAATTGTATTGCAGAGCACAGAATGCTATTCAGGTCCTTACCATGTCTCATACATTAAAAATGCATTAGGGAAGATATCAACTACCTCAATTTGCTTTAAAATGTTGTCTTTCCCTCATAGCCACTGAAAATAAGACTCATGAATGCATTAATCCTAAACAGAGTAAGTGGTGGTTCCTCATTTATTAAAATGCAGACCAAACCTTACTATTAAAAGGATGATGTAAAAACAGAAAAAAAGTAGTTTGTTCCATGTGCTTGATGTTCAAAACAATTAATTGATGATAATAATCATAACAATAATAGGAAGCTGAAGAAAAAATAAAATTACCTTGTCTAATTCAAACCTGGGAAGAAAATGAGTTTGCCTGAACAACCAAAAAAACTGCTTTCAGAAGTGGTTTTATCTCTGTGGAACTGGTGCAAAAGTCACACTGTTACATATTCCCTCTGTTCAGTACCTAAAAGGCTGGGGGAGATATTTTTTCACACATATTCCCAGCCCTGCTCTATTCCCTTTGTGCTTTGTGGGATCAGCACAAAAGGTCTAGAAAGTAGGCTGGAAAAATCAGCTGCGGGTTCTCCTTGAGAGAAGGGCTCCCCAGCTGCCGCCGTGCCAGCACAGCCAGCTGTCCCCCACCAGCAGCTCGCCTCTCCTCTCCAGCACACTGGATGGACCAAGGTCGTGATCCCCACTCTGCTCCTTACCTGGGGATGGGACAGCCCAGCCCCTAAGGGCTGCAGCTAGTGAGGAGCAGCAAAGCATCCCCCATCTACACCAGGATCAGGTGCCAAAATGCCCCTGCTGTCTCTCTGGTTGGAAGTCAGCGTCCTGCATGCACCTACACCCTGCAGGTTTATACAGGAATTCTTTCTAATAGAACTTAATAACACCAGAAAAGCATGATTTCATCCATGCCTATAATATGGGGCTTAATATAGAGATAGCATTCTTTTTAATTATATAAGCAATGATTTCACAGAATGGCTGAGGTTGGAAAGCACCTCTAGAGATCATCTAGTCCAAACCCCCTGCTCAAAGCAGGGTCAGCTAAAGCAGATTGCTCAAGGCCATTTCCCGTTGGGTTTTCAGTATCTCCAAAGATGGAGACACCACCACCTGTCTGGGCAACCTATGCCAGTGTTTAACCACTCCCAGAGTAAAAAAGGGGACTTTCTTATGTTTAAGTGGAATTTCCTGTATTTCAATTGCCCGGTTGCCTCTTGTCCTGTCACTGTTTCCATCCTCTTTACTGACCTCCATCAGGTATTTATTCACATTGATGAGATCCTCCCTGAGCCTTCTCATCTCCAGGCTAAACAGTCTCAGCTCTATCAGCCTTTCCTCATGTGAGAGATGCTCCAGTCCCTTAATCATCTCTTGGCCCTGTGCTGGACTCTTTTCCATAGTTGTACAGCCCTCTTGTACTGGGAACCCCAGAACTGGACACAGTACACCAGGTGTGGCCTCACCAGGGCAGAGTAGAGGGGAAGGATCACCTCCCTCGAGCTGCTGGCAACACTCTTAGTGCAGCCAAGGAGGCTGTTGGCCTTCTTTGTTGCATGGGTGCATTTCTGGCTCATGTTCAACTTGGTATCCACCAGGACTCCCAGGGCCTTTTTGTTAAAGCCGCTTTCCAGCTGGTTGACCCCACAACTTGTACTGGTGCCTGGGGTTGTTCCTCTCCTGGGGTAGGACTTTGTTGAACTTCATGAGATTCCCGTCAGCCCATTTCTCCAGCCTATTGACGTCCCTATGGATGGCAGCACAAACATTTGGTGAAGCAGCCAATCCTCCCAGTTTTGTATCATCTGCAAACCTGCTGAGGATGCAACTGTCCCGCTGTCCAGGTAACTTGTGAAGATGTTAAACAGTGTTGGCCCCAGTATCAACATCCAGTGTACACCTTTGGTAAGTTGCCTCCAGATGGACTTTGAGTTGCAAATCACAATCCTTGCAGCACAGCAGTGCAGCCAATTTTCAGTCCAGCTCACTGTCCTCTTACCTAATCTGTACTTCATCAGTTTGCCAGTGAGAATGTTATGGCAATGGCAAACAGTGTCAGAAACCTTGGTAAACGCAAGATAAACAACATCCACTGCTCTCCCTTCAGGCACCAGACTAGTCATTTTGTCATACAAGGCTACCAGGTTGGTCAAGAATGATTTTCCCGTCCTAGACCCATGCTGACTACTCCTAATCACCTCTTGTACTTAATGTGTTTGCAAATGGCATTCAGGATTATTTGCTCCATCTCCTCCCCAAGACTGAGGTGAAACTGACCGGCCTGTAGTTCCTTTTTGAAGAAAGGAGTGACATTTGCTTCCTTCCAGTCCTCAGGAACCTCACATGATTGCCATGACCTTTCAAAGATTATCAAGAGTTGCCTTGCAGTGACATCGGCCAGCTCTGTCAGCACTTGTGATTGCATCCCATCAAGTCCCATGGACTTGTGTGTGTCCAAGTTAAGTGTTTCTTAACCTGGTCCTCCTCCAACAACAGTAATTCTACCTTAATCCAGAAGCTCCCATGGGTCTCAGGGTCCTGGGATTCACAAAGTTCAGTCTTACCAGTACAGACCAGTGAGAAAGGGCATTGAATACATTGGCCTTTTCTATGTCCTGTCAGCAGGTTCCCTGCCTCATTCTGCAGTGAGCATACATTTTCCCTGGTGTCCCTTTTGCTGCTGATGTACCCATAGAAACATCTCTTGTGGCCTTCAGATCCCTCACCAGATCCAGCTCCAGGCAGGCTTTGACTTTCCTAACCAGATCCTTGCATCCTTGGGCTGTGTCTCAATATTTCTCCAATATCACCTAACCCTACTTCCACCTCTTGCATGTTTCTTTTTGATCTTTGAGTTTTGTCAAGAGCTTCTTGCTCACTCATGCAGGCCTCCTGCCACCTTTGCTCGACTTCATGCATATGGGGATGGATCACTCCTGAGTCTGGAGGAGGTGGTCCTTGAAAATCAGCCAGGTCTCCTGGACTTCTCTCTTCTTCAAGAGGTCTCACAGGATTCTTCCAAACAGGTCCCTGAAAAGGCCAGTGTTTGCTCTCNGCCTCTCCTCTCCAGCACACTGGATGGACCAAGGTCGTGATCCCCACTCTGCTCCTTACCTGGGGATGGGACAGCCCAGCCCCTAAGGGCTGCAGCTAGTGAGGAGCGGCAAAGCATCCCCCATCTACACCAGGATCAGGTGCCAAAATGCCCCTGCTGTCTCTCTGGTTGGAAGTCAGCGTCCTGCATGCACCTACACCCTGCAGGTTTATACAGGAATTCTTTCTAATAGAACTTAATAACACCAGAAAAGCATGATTTCATCCATGCCTATAATATGGGGCTTAATATAGAGATAGCATTCTTTTTAATTATATAAGCAATGATTTCACAGAATGGCTGAGGTTGGAAAGCACCTCTAGAGATCATCTAGTCCAAACCCCCTGCTCAAAGCAGGGTCAGCTAAAGCAGATTGCTCAAGGCCATTTCCCGTTGGGTTTTCAGTATCTCCAAAGATGGAGACACCACCACCTGTCTGGGCAACCTATGCCAGTGTTTAACCACTCCCAGAGTAAAAAAGGGGACTTTCTTATGTTTAAGTGGAATTTCCTGTATTTCAATTGCCCGGTTGCCTCTTGTCCTGTCACTGTTTCCATCCTCTTTACTGACCTCCATCAGGTATTTATTCACATTGATGAGATCCTCCCTGAGCCTTCTCATCTCCAGGCTAAACAGTCTCAGCTCTATCAGCCTTTCCTCATGTGAGAGATGCTCCAGTCCCTTAATCATCTCTTGGCCCTGTGCTGGACTCTTTTCCATAGTTGTACAGCCCTCTTGTACTGGGAACCCCAGAACTGGACACAGTACACCAGGTGTGGCCTCACCAGGGCAGAGTAGAGGGGCAGGATCACCTCCCTTGACCTGCTGGCAACACTCTTAGTGCAGCCAAGGAGGCTGTTGGCCTTCTTTGTTGCATTGGTGCATTTCTGGCTCATGTTCAACTTGGTATCCACCAGGACTCCCAGGGCCTTTTTGTTAAAGCCGCTTTCCAGCTGGTTGACCCCACAACTTGTACTGGTGCCTGGGGTTGTTCCTCTCCTGGGGTAGGACTTTGTTGAACTTCATGAGATTCCCGTCAGCCCATTTCTCCAGCCTATTGACGTCCCTATGGATGGCAGCACAAACATTTGGTGAAGCAGCCAATCCTCCCAGTTTTGTATCATCTGCAAACCTGCTGAGGATGCAACTGTCCCGCTGTCCAGGTAACTTGTGAAGATGTTAAACAGTGTTGGCCCCAGTATCAACATCCAGTGTACACCTTTGGTAAGTTGCCTCCAGATGGACTTTGAGTTGCAAATCACAATCCTTGCAGCACAGCAGTGCAGCCAATTTTCAGTCCAGCTCACTGTCCTCTTACCTAATCTGTACTTCATCAGTTTGCCAGTGAGAATGTTATGGCAATGGCAAACAGTGTCAGAAACCTTGGTAAACGCAAGATAAACAACATCCACTGCTCTCCCTTCAGGCACCAGACTAGTCATTTTGTCATACAAGGCTACCAGGTTGGTCAAGAATGATTTTCCCATCCTAGACCCATGCTGACTACTCCTAATCACCTCTTGTACTTAATGTGTTTGCAAATGGCATTCAGGATTATTTGCTCCATCTCCTCCCCAAGACTGAGGTGAAACTGACCGGCCTGTAGTTCCTTTTTGAAGAAAGGAGTGACATTTGCTTCCTTCCAGTCCTCAGGAACCTCACATGATTGCCATGACCTTTCAAAGATTATCAAGAGTTGCCTTGCAGTGACATCGGCCAGCTCTGTCAGCACTTGTGATTGCATCCCATCAAGTCCCATGGACTTGTGTGTGTCCAAGTTAAGTGTTTCTTAACCTGGTCCTCCTCCAACAACAGTAATTCTACCTTAATCCAGAAGCTCCCATGGGTCTCAGGGTCCTGGGATTCACAAAGTTCAGTCTTACCAGTACAGACCAGTGAGAAAGGGCATTGAATACATTGGCCTTTTCTATGTCCTGTCAGCAGGTTCCCTGCCTCATTCTGCAGTGAGCATACATTTTCCCTGGTGTCCCTTTTGCTGCTGATGTACCCATAGAAACATCTCTTGTGGCCTTCAGATCCCTCACCAGATCCAGCTCCAGGCAGGCTTTGACTTTCCTAACCAGATCCTTGCATCCTTGGGCTGTGTCTCAATATTTCTCCTATATCACCTAACCCTACTTCCACCTCTTGCATGTTTCTTTTTGATCTTTGAGTTTTGTCAAGAGCTTCTTGCTCACTCATGCAGGCCTCCTGCCACCTTTGCTCGACTTCATGCATATGGGGATGGATCACTCCTGAGTCTGGAGGAGGTGGTCCTTGAAAATCAGCCAGGTCTCCTGGACTTCTCTCTTCTTCAAGAGGTCTCACAGGATTCTTCCAAACAGGTCCCTGAAAAGGCCAGTGTTTGCTCTCCTAATGTCCAGGGGTTTAAACCTGGTATTTGCCTTCTCTCAGGATCCTGAGCTCCACCATCCCATGGTCAAGTCAGCCACAGCTGCTCCTGACCTTCACATTCTCAACCAGTTCTTCTTTGTTTGCAAAAATCATGTTCTGCAGAGCATCTCTGCTCTTCATCTTCTCAAGCACCTGTGTCAGGAATTCCTCATCAATGAACTCCAGAAACCCGCTAGATTGCTTTTGCCTTGCTGTGTTGTTCCTCCAACAGATATCAGGGTTGTTAATGGCTTCTGTGAGGACTAGGGCCAGTGAACATGAGAATTCTTCAGGTTATCTGAAGGAGGCCTCTTGTGCTGCTTCTACCTGATCAGGCAGTCTGTAGCAGACCACCACACCAACGCTGCTCACGTTGGACTGCCAGCCAGCCCAGATCCATCAGCTCTCAGCTGGCTCATGGCAGACCTCCATGCATCCCTGCTTCCCTCTCAAATCCAGGGCAACTGTCCCTCCTCACCATCCCATTCTAACCTTCCCAAAGTGCCTGTATCCAGCCATTGCAGCACTCCAGTTGTGTGCGTGTGATTTGCCCATTAATCAGAGATTTCTAAAAATGTAGGCTCCATCTACTAAAGAATTCAAAGGTGAGCATTTTCCTTTTTTAATTTCTTTGCCAAACAATTGGCAACAAACAGAAAGTCCATTTCTCAGTACCATTGCAAAGTGCATCTGTTATGGTCAAAGGCATCCTATGCTACTGTTAGTTTTGTAACAAAGAAATGTTTCTATCAAATGGTTCTTATTAACAAAATTAAATAGAACTGATAAATGGCTTACTAATATTTTTCTGTGAGCCAGTTTTTAAATGGGTCACATTGTACTTCTCTTTACTAGCACCCTAAAATAGAAGTTATTATATCAACAGTGGCTTGCACATAATAGAATGTTATCTGAAATTGAGTTTGGTAATGTTTTCCTTGAAAATTAAGGCTATAGTAGTATAGTTATTGAAAATTATCATAGTTTACTTTTTATTTTTCTATTTAAAAGCAATATTCTTGATAGTAAAAATTGCAGTTGGAGTACTCACTAAAGAAAATGATCTCTTGGTACAGGCAATAAGCAAAATGAATGCTCATGTTGAGAGCATAGCATTATTGAGGCTTCTTTTCCCTTCATGGGCCGAATTCTTTGCCAGAATATTTGATGCAATTCCACACACTTTAATGGGACTACACCAAATTATGTTACAGAGAATACAGGATTTTTTTTTATTGGTTAAATTTGAACTAAGTCATAAAACTAAGGATATAATTTAGTAAATGACAGCATTTTCCTTCACAAATCTTGCATTTGAGAGGCTATTTAAGAAAATCATACTGTGGTCCATTTCTCCCCAGAGTATCTTACAGCTGTGTAGCTGCAGCTCTTCAACACCAATGAAAATATGAGCTACCCACGGACACCAACATGAAGCCAGACACATGCAGCCCACCCAAGGCACGTGGGGCCATCCAAGAGTCACCAGCATCTCCAAGTGAAATTCAGATGTGCGCAGGGTGCAGGTTGTTCGGCCCAGCTCAGATTTGTGCAGTACTGCAGTGCTGGTGAGGACTGTGCTCAGGCAACACCACGTGCAGCTGTGGAGAATTCCTTCTCGGAGAACGGATTTCCCCACTATCGTGTAAGCAGCTTCTGCTCCCACTCAGCTCTCTGTTCAGGATTAAAGGTCATCTCAGGGCTTCACTTTGGTGGCTTAAGTTGAAGTAGGGCTAGAATGGTCAAAATCATTTGCAACGCTTAAAAACATAATAAGAGAAAATAAAGAAGTCTTTCTACCACCTGCTGAGGAAAACGGAAGCGCAGGAGAGAACAGACTCGAGTACAAGGTCCTGACTACGCCTGGCACCATGCGTTAGACTCTTCGGGGATTTCTTCGGAGAGGTGAACTTCACTTCCACTGAGATCAATGAAAACCTGCGCATTCAATCTGTTTCTCATAAAAAAATACGTCTGAGTCTCTCCAATGTGCAAGTCAGAGCTGTCTGAAAGTCACACGGAAACGAAGGGCTGAAAGGCTCAGAATTTCATGCTTCTTTTTCTTTTTATATACTCTTTATTCCTGTAGTTCCTATGGGAAGCATAGAACTTCAGCGCAGGGAGAGACAGAAAGATTCAGGGCTGTTAAATTTGTAGCTTGTTTAAATCCCAAGGTAAGCTAGTTGTGCTAAATTAATCTATGAAACCTCACATGAGATCTAGAGCCTCTGAGCGGTATGGATATTTTGAGATGATCTAATTGTGGTTGGAGACAAGGGAGAGCACGGGCACGAGTAACGCTATAGTGTGTGCTGCAGTGGGGTTAGCACACAGCACAGTGCAAAAAGCTGACACGAGCAACGCAGCCAGAACACCAGGGATCAAAGATGGCTAGGCATTTCTAGAAATTAGTTGTTGGAATAATCATAGGATCCCAGATTTGAAAGACTTGCTAGAAAACACAGGGAGATGTGTAAAGCAAAAAATGGGAGTTTCTGGAAGTGGCAGAGGGATTGGAAGGAGCAGGGAAGACTACTGCTGCCGGTTGCTAGGTTAATAGATAGGAGCTGTCTCTCATGGGAGTTTTTCCAGCTGTCAAGCAGGAATCAGAGGCACCCCAGCGAGCTTTGTTTTATAAACTCAGGAAGGACCAGTTAACAGTAATGCCTCTCTCCGGAGTGAATTAGAGGATGCAGGTACTGCCATCTTTAACATCCACTGGGAAACAAGGGACAGGTCTTGACAAAGCAAAGGCTGTGCCATGGAGCCGAGCTAGAGCAGCATTTGGGGTAACCCAAGGCTCCTCCTGGACAATGCTCTTCTGTGAGTCCAGAGCTGGCAGATGTTGTGGGCTGGAAGCACTACATCTGTCCCCACTCCACACCTAGCCTAATGTCAGCATGATGAAAGCACACACAAATTGTCCTGGTATTGTCAATTTAATTGCTACAACCAAACAAGAAGGGAATCAAGAAGACTTCCAATGTACGCTGGTAGATGTGAAATTTGTAGTATATTGGTATATCTACCTTCATTGGATGGGTGACATTTATGCACTGAAATGGACTTTTTTTATAAAATTCCTGAGATTACACTTTTGTTTTTACTCCTCTGCATGAAGGTGGAAAACATTTTTTAAACATGCCGCAGACAGAAAATAAAATGAATCAGCATTTTGTAGTTTGTGACTCCTTCAAGATGTGATTGATCATCGTCCCATTGCCACAGGTCAACCTCTGCAATAGAAAACTCCAGATAATCTTCAGCTGCATTTCCTAAACCATTAATAGGATGGACAAGGCTAAGATAACAATGCACGATTTATTTTCCAAAAGCAGCTGACAGGAAGAAATGGATACCAAATGAATTAACTCATTAGAACAGTACGGCACATTTGGAAATTCAAAACAGACTGCCTGGAATGATTTAAAACTAGCACAAGGTTAATGTCAGTCCCTTGCTTAGGCGTGTCAGTGTTGTAATCTAGTGCTCCAGTTTTAGAAAGGTTGAAGGGTGCACACCCTGGGGCTTGCGTGTTAGGGTGGTCCTGGACTTAATTACATGACTACAATAACACTCACCATGGCCACACACAGGTTGTGCATTATGTGCAAGGGCTACATTCACATGCATGGACACGGACACACACAACACACAGGCATACCATCACTTTCTAATATAAACAAAAATTTCTATTATTTGCTTGTTGAGAAACATTATTAAAAATAGCAGGTACCTTATAGGCTGTGAATACGTTCTGTCTTTAGGAAGCTGCATCTGTATCCAGGGCAAAAACTTGGCAGTCATCTCAAGGGAGAAAGGTTTCTCTCATGCTGGTTTTATAACTAAAAGAGAATTTCTTAGAAATTGGGATTTACCATTTGTCAACCCCAAGTTGTCAACCAAGCCTATTTTCTCCTGGTAAACTTCCACCTATGTCTCTTTCAAAGTTACAGGAGTCTATTTTTAGAAAATTTTAGACCTTTATTCAGCATACCAGACTCCATTACAGCACTGCTAAAGTAATATGTACATTTATAGCAGTCATTGTATATTTAAGAGCTTCAGTTGCTTTTTATCCTTCATGGGGTAATAAACCATAATTAAAGGAGTCAGGGGCTGTATTACAGAAACATTTGCCACCACACCTGTAGCACAAATACTACTTTCCAAAGAGACAACTGGCAAGCAAAGCAGTTCAGGGTATTTCTTCACATACACATGGAAAAAAAAATAATTTTAAAAACAAAAAGAAATCTAACAGAAGACCCTGTTAAATCACTGCATCTGAAAATGGCTCACACTTGGTTAGTGTATGCAGATAACGGGGACTAGGCAACACCACGAAAATGGTCCTGTTGATGCATATCTGAGGAGTCCACACACAAGCAGCTGTAAAAAACTCTTTGCACTCCTTTTGGTGCAGGAATCACCTGGAACAAGGGTCATCCCGAAACAAAAGCAATTCAAGCAGCCTATCTGAGAGGAAGATAAGGAAAGAAAGAGGAAAGCTTATTTCATCTTCTGCACTGCCAATCATTTTTACATCATCCCAGATTATGCAATATACCATAGCAGGGACTGTGAAGCATGAATACAGCAGGAAAGGGCAGTCTTTGTTAGCACTGTCTGCTCCACAATGCATGCTCTCAGGTGTCTGAGGTGGAAAGGTCACAGCCACAGACTTCACAGCATCTCTATCTAGCTTCAGTATACACACACCCTTGATTATCCAGGGTTATGAGGAAGAGAGGTTAAATGCTTTCGTGTGAAGTCTGTGTTTATCCTGGTGGCGTATAAAGAAGAATCCAGTTAAAATCAAATCAATTAGCTCCATTCTTAAGAATGACATTTTTACTGTGCAGTACAGCTTAAAAAAACCTCTATGAATTAAGTATCTGATTTCATTTTCCAATGATGTTTTACAATGTGTACTGTCCAACAATATATAGTGATAACCCTAGAGAGAGCACATGAGGATTGGCAATGTGTAGTGATGTGTAATGTCTTTGGTGCTCAAACTCTTGTTCCTTTGTTTGCAGGTAAACCACAGTTATACAAACTGTCTTGGCATAATCATAGAATCACAGAATGGTTTGGGTTGGAAGGGACCTCAAAGATCATCTGGTTTCAACCCCCCTGCCATTGGCAGGGACACCCTCCACTAGACCAGGTTGCCCAAAGCCCCATCCAACCTGGCCTTGAACACTTCCAGGGAGGGGGCATCCACAGCTTCTCTGGGCAACCTGTTCCAGTGCCTCACCACCCTCACAGTAAAGAATTTCTTTTCTAACATCTAATCTAAATCTACCCTCTTTTAGCTTAAACCCATTATGCCTTGACCTATCACAAGACTTTTTGTCATCTCAGAAAAAATCAGCTGTACTGGAATGAGGTACAATTACAAAGATAAGGGCAGAATTACTTTAGTTCAAGGGACTGTGTCATATGGTCACAACCCTTCTTTTCCTTGAGTATCTGGGTTTATTGTGATATTCCAATAATCTTCAGAGAAGTGTTGAAAATCCCCTTTTTAAACTGTATTGATCTCTCTCCTTTAATTGAATTCCCCACATACACACACACTCTTAACCTTTTTTGTTATGCACCAAAAGGCTTTAGCGGAGCCCCAAGCCGCAGCACTTCTGAAATCAAACATGTTGGTGTTTTATGGAAGCTATCCTCCAAATTCTTGCAGAACAGATGTGTGATCCCAATTCAAGGCAAGCTCCATGCAACCTGCCAGCTCTGTATACAAATTGAGGGTCCAAATCAGATACAATCCTCTTCCTTTGTTTTGTTCTGGCTTTAAAATGCTCTCTGAGATCAACCTCATTCATGCAAATGTCCCAAAGAGAAATGCTAGATTTAGCTGACAGATGCATAAAATCTCATGTTGTCACAGAATTCCCCAGTGTCTACTCAGCACCAGATGTCAAAGAATGCAAATCTGCAGCTGGGTCTGGTGTTCATTTGTGCTCCAAATTCCCTCCTTCACAGCTGTTGTTTTCCACTTCCATGTACATAGAGCCAAATTTTTAGAAGCAGGAGATAGACTATGGCTCCCTATATTGATGTGAATATACAAGTTTCTTTATTTGCCTGGAAAATGCCCATTTTAGTTGAATAATAGCGTATTTTTGAGGGCACATTTGAGTATGCTCACCCACCAGTATTGAAAACAACCTTGCTCATCTTTCAAACACGATCTCTTTTAAACAAGTTCTCTGGAACCGGACTTGTCTTTCCAAATATCTGTCTGGAGGTACAGAATAGGATTTTCATCCTTGCTTAGGCCTCCTGGGCACCATGGAAATAATAATCATAACCACAGTGACACAAAACAAAAGACATGTAATCATGAGTAACTGCAGAGCAGTGTCCCTTCAGTTATCTGGGGGGGTCTTTGCTGGTCATCCTATGGATCCCCCAGGAAAGGAAGCTCTAGCCTGGCACTATAATGACTGTTTTAAACTTTTGTACTCCCTTGTGTAGATATTACCAGCCTGCACAACTTTTGAAGTATAGTCAGCAAGTGCCGTTAAAATAATATGTTTGCAAGAGCTAAATTGATGCTAATTTTTCCTTTTTTTTTAATCTAAATGGATGGAAAATTTGAAACAACAGGTAATGGTGACTACAACAGTCCGCATTTGTTTTCCTGAGCTTCCTTTAGATTAATTTGGATTTCCAAGGTTCATCTCCAACAGCCTCAAGTGTAGTTTAGATTTCATTTTCTTAAATTAAGGTAAAATGCCTATGGAGATCTTTTCTTTCCCTATATTTATGTAATGATCTTCAATTCACTCAGTTCTCAATTGTACAGATAGTAACCATAATCTAACCATATACTTGTTTTCTTACACCTCTGACTTTCAGCCAGACTTGAGAAAGTTGGTTTCACCTAGGGCTGAGACGCATTACTGTGTTTAAAGTCTTACATGATGGGAGAGGAAAGTACCCAAAACACAAGTTCAAATTTAAACAAAAAGTCCAAATTGGACAATCGCATATAAATACCTGATTTTTAAGGAAAGCATCGCATGCACTTTACCACTGCAACATGCATCCGACTCCATTAGTTTCCCAGAATGTTTGTCTTTTCCCAAACTGTTTTTATTGCCTTCAGCTAGAATGGGGTATTTTTGTCTTGGTTTTACGGCCCTGAATGTTTCAATGCCTGCGCCAAATGCAATTCACCTAACAGCACTGTCTCCCCAACTTCGCTGAGACCTGAGGTGGTAAACCCATGCTGTAAACAGCAGTGTTGTACCCATTTCTCATCCAGCACTTGTAAATGGTATAGACCAGCCTCACTAGAGTTACTGCACACTTCTTCAAGTCTTGACCTGGCCCACATGCACCTGCTCCAGCTCTTTCTACATCACCGCTACCCAATACTTCCAGCTCTGGCCCTAGGGCAAGCAGAGCCAGGTCAGGTACCTGCATCTGCTATATGAATACTCTTACATATCTTCACATTGCCCATAAGGTTGAATCAGATAAACAAATCTGGCTACAAAACACTGAAAAGTTGACTCCTAAAGTTGCATAAACTAATGCCAGAGGCCTATTGTTGTCATGAAATGTTTTAATGCAACTCAAATGATAGCTATGAAACATAGAAGTGGAGCAGAGATGTCAGGAGAGTCCCCAGCTATTTCTGTATTTATTAACTGTGACCATAAGACAGAGCAATGGTAATGAAAATGTTAAGTGTTGAAAGCACTTTTGGGCAGTCTAGCAGTGTTTATTACTGCTATTATTATATACATATCCACAATATCCATTTTGAAGTAGACAATAGTCTCAATTTAGGAAAACGGTGATTGAAGATAAAAGAAAAAGTGGTGTTTGCTGGTTTTACAGTAAGCAATAGCAGAGATATCCACCTATCAGATAAGAAAAAAGGAGGGACAAGAGTTTAAAATACTTTGTTTGAAGTGATATGACCCGGAACAAATAGCCTCAGTGACATTTTAAGACCAAATAGTCCAAGCATCAAGTACATGTACTTCAAATCATGAAGTTGTGACAAGTTCAGCCTGATCTGCTCAGGCAAAGGAGCTAGTGCCTGAGTGACAGACTTTTATTTAATTCTGCGTTCCTCCTGCATATTTTCACAGTATCATCAGGTTGTACTTACTTATTTACTTGACTTTGAATACTTTCTAGTGACAATATCCCAATGAAGTGTTTTATACAGTAATTAAAAGCGCATCTACCAAGTTACTTTTTAGGTTAGTGACTGTTTTCCTGAAAGAAGGGAAGGGAATTACTACCAAGGCAAAAGCAATTGATAAAGAAATACATGTTCAGACATTTAAATAGCAAAGCAAAAAAAAACCTATCCAGAGATGACATTTCAATATGATAGCTCATAACAAGAACGTTAAAAATGTTTAATAAATGCTACAGAAAGGGAGGGAAGTCAGGGAGATTTTCAAATGGTCTGCACCATCAGAAATACATTTAGATCTGAGACCCAAACTGTGAGAAGTCAGCAGGAAAACAAAGTGCTAATTGTGCCCAGAGTCAAGCACAAGAGGTGCACAAGGAGAGGATTTAAAAACCTGCCTGGGGTTGTGTTTGGAAGATTTGGGGGAAGAATTTTTCTGAGGCAAATGGGCAGGTGGGCAGCTGTTGCATAAAAAAATAACGGTGGGGAAAAGCAATGTCACCTATAAAAATCACTGGAAAAGAGGGTTAGAAGTTTTTTCCATTGCAAAGGCTTTCATTCATAGGAAACAAATAAAGGACATTCGTGCAGTAAAAAGCAGTCTGTCAAAGCCTGTCCCCTGCACAACAAACATCACTTCTGTTAGAAAGGAAATGTACGTTTTTCAGCCAGCATCGCTCTCGGGGACGCAATACGCTGCTGGAGATGGCCACTGCTGTGGAGCACGCTGAGCCCCGGCAGGACCCGCGTGAGAAACAGGCTGTGGAGAATCAGGCCACGAGGAACAACCGTCGCTGCTCATTCAACCCTCACTGTATAAAAGCAGATACCTTTGGATTAATTATATTGTATGGCTGCTTTAGGTTCATTATCATAGAAATTTATCTCAGAAGCAATGCCTTCTGCCCAGAAAATAAATGTTTCTACTTTGCTTCATTGCCTAATAGCTGGAGGAATCCATTATCTTGGGAAAACATATTTTCCATTTACACTGACTCTTAAATATTTTATGATCATTTTCCTTTTTAGCTTTCACAGTAAATAAAACAAATACATGAGAGACACAAGACTTTAAATAGTCACCAATGTATGTAATTTAGTGTATACATTGAATCCTCACCTATTTCAATCCTGTCTTTCTATAAATTGTATTGTATACTATACTGCTTCCTTCAATTATTTTCATTTACTTTAGACTGTCAGTGCCTAGTCTGACTACCATTCAATCTTTATGCTATAAGTACTTCATAGTGGGCTTCAGGAGGCACAGCTTTTAAATGATGTTGCTCCAGGACTTGGTGTTTGAAAGGCATTTAATTATTACTTCTCTGCAGTGACATTTCAGTGCAATACCTCTGCCACTAACTCACTTTCAGTTAGTTTAGAATCAAAAGTTATTTTTATCAGTCCGAAAAAGATGGTAGAAGAATTTTTTTAATAATCAACTGTAATACATTCTGTAGCTCTGCACATACAGCCAAAATAGCTCATGTAATCCAGCTACATTGGTTGAAAGCAGAGAGGAGGGGGAGACTCAAAGGCATCTTAGGGATGCACTGATTGAAAATATGCCTGAAAACTCATTTCCATGGCACTGTTTTGGTTTGCCTCCTCTCTGGTTTTGAGATTCCCGATGAAAGAATGTCAGTAAGATCACCTGCTTTCACTTGCATATATCAGCTGCATGGAAATGCCCAGGTATGTACAGGGACATGGAGTCAAGACCTCCCCAACATGGGAGCAGACTCCGCTTTCTGTGCTGAACCGCTCCAGACCAGAGGTTGTAGGTAATAGGCGGTGTCCTTGTTGCATAACATAAAGCACAATGTGCATGCTTGATGCCGTACAAGTAAAAGGATGGTCAGTATCATAACCACAAATGCTGCGCAGTCAGTTAAATCAAACCAAGATTTTGTAACGTTGTAGGAAGAATACATCTAGGCTTATGATGGTCTGTAAAATCTTGTAAAATCTGGCTTGTTTTTTTGAGTCTTATGTCGAAAACACTTTGAAGAGACATGCTTCTCACTTTCTGAAATGGAAAAAAAATAGACCTCTTTCATACATTGTATTTTGACTACCAAAGCCAAAAAATAATGAGTGGCTCTGGAAAACCTCATCCTTTTCCATAAAATCTCTCTCTTCATTTTGCTGGTGCAAAATACACGTTGATATTGAGCAAAATGTTTCAGGAACTCCTACAATCTTTGTGAAACTGTTACTTTTACTCTGTGCAAGATATATATGACATCAATTTTCAAAGGTCGGGATATGAAATATTACATTATTACAACATATTAAAACTGCTCTCACCAACTATCACCATCCGTACACCACTGACTAGGCATCACAGCATGAACAGTTTTTCTCTGAAAAAGAGAAAAATACAGGCCTTGAGAGTACAGCCATTTCCAAACTACCTTCTCTGAAGCTTGCAAGCTTTAGAAATTTGGTCTGTTTCCAAGGAGTAGTTACAAAAGAGGTGAGATTTAAGACTGGCTTCAGAGCTGGGCAAATAAGCTTTTGTGTAAAGTAAATGAACTATGGGGCACTGGAACTAAGGAACTTTGGATAAAATCAGCTAATAAATTCAGCCAGAAGCAGAGACTGACTGGGAAGAATAAAAAGGTCACAATATTTTAGTTTCATATTTTCCTTTTTAATGAAATTCCTTATTTTGAAAGCACTAAGCATTTTGTTATGACAGCTTTTAAACAAAACATTTGACATCATGTTTTTAACCACTTTTAATTGCTAGGTTTTTTATTTTAATAAGGTAATCCAAAAGTCTTCGCCCAAAATCTTAAAATGGCCTTTTGATCTTTAAAAAAAAAAAAAAAAAAGATCCAAAATGGGCTTCCCAAAACTCTTAGAATTAGTTTCTCCTCTGAACAAAAATGTTTGCTCTTCAGATGACTTTCTCATAGTGAAGCACAGAGCATTGAATCTGCTGAGCTGTAGCTTGCGCTACAATTGGATTTACTTTTTAGAACGTTTTCTGAAATGTGATTTATAGATGTATTAATTTGACATAAATTTTGCCTAAATCCCTGGGCCTGTTGTCTCTTATTGGCCAACTCTAGACCTTCAGAGACGCCTTGTTAATAGAGAGCACTACTGCTCAAAAATTTAACTGGTTCAGCTGTTTGAAGGTGGTCCTAGATTTATTGCAATTCCTTACATTGAACTTTCAAAAGCATATATATAATATCAAACACAATGCTTGACATTTTTTTTTGTTGACTGTTCATATGGTTCATTTCTGTCTTCACTAAATGAATAGGAATATTTACAGGAATGTTGTCTGAGACTGTTTATTAAACTATCATACTAGGGAATTGTACATCATGAGCACACTTATTTCTTAAGTCATACCGAGAGGCATGACAGCGGTGCTATTATGAAGAGGAATAGAATGTATCCAAAATATATATTCAGTACATACTACAGAGTGCTTGGTTTTTTTGCAAGCCTGGACAGACAAGTAACTCTATTTATAATATTAGAACTTAATTCTCTTTCTATCAAAGAGTGGCAGCTTGCCATAGTAAATAGAAATCTGGAGCCCCTGAGTGCCAATTGCACCACTTCTCTTCCACATCACCCAGAGATAACATGACTTTATTACCACAGGCTGCCGTGACTCATGTTTTAGTTGATGTACGTTCTCTAGCTAACATATATCAAAGGTTCACACAATATAACGGACAAGCTCTATTTTGCTAAAGCAGAGAAAAGTGTATGGTTTCTGTGTAATGTTGGAAAGATCTGGGAAAAGACATTCTTTTTCCTGTTGAATTTCTACATTGAAAAGATTTCTACACTGCAATTCAGGGTGAAGTAGTAGCATTGGCCATAATTTCACTGAAACACTACTCAAGGAAATATCTTCAAAGTAGTTTAATTTCCTTTCAAATATTTATTTTAAATATTTTTGTTCTTATTTATAGAAATTAATATGAACCCATTCTATCACTTTAGATATCCAAAGCAACATATTCCTTAACATTCCCTTCATCCCATACCCAGTAATCATCACACAAAGACCATCCCATAACTTCATTGTTGCTTTCCATCCCTTCCTTCAACTCCTGAAAAGGAGTAAAGGAGAAGAGAGGCTTTCCAGCCTACCCTGAGGGAGAAGATAATCCAGGACTAAGGTCAGGAGCAATTTCAGAAGCTGAGGAGGGCACATGAAAAATAATTTTCCTCCAGTCCCAGAAGTCACACAGGTATAGCTGCAATTTCAGTTCTTCTACAGGTGGGCACTGAGGTACAGAGCTCTGAGTGCTGAGTAAGAAAAACCACTTATTTCTTCAGGCCAAATTTTTCTTTAGGAGTGATGTTTGCTTAGATTTTCTAGGTCTTCTGAAAAATTGAGGTTCTCTGATTCCATGCCAGACTAAGAAATATGCAAACTGTAAAGGAAGAGATATTATAAACTTAATATTACTTACTTACTCTTCAGATAGCATCCATGTGAGCAAAATCCCTCTGGCTCATCCAGGTTTTGCCTGAATAAAAGAAAAGGAACAAGTCTTTTTCCTCTTAACTTGAAGTGTGCCATCTTTCCTACATAACCTTGTACCTATATGACAAACAGTGCTATTATAAACAGAAAAAACTACCTACTGATAGTAAAAAGGATGCAAGCTTAAAGTATTGGATTTGTCACGCTGGAACTTAGCCCAACTGTATTTCATCTACTCTCTGACAGAGGCCTCATCAACGTGTCTCTGCAGAAAGCAATATCATCACTGTCAGTGCCTACAGAAATTCTCCACGGTGCATCTGGTCGGTGTTTGTTCTCACAGAGTGCTTGGGATGGAGACACACGGATGACTCTAACCAGAGGCACGTGAACAAGAATATCATCAGCCAATTTCCCTTGCCCTTTATGTTGTTTTGTTTTCCCAAATCTCATAGCCAGAATCTGCTTAGTTAGATAGATACAATTGCTAGGAATTTACAGAAAATGTCTAAACACTGCATGGCATTGCTTAATCTATATCCACTCTCTCAAATGTTTCAAGAAGGGTAGAGCTTAGCTTTACCTCAGCACTAGAGATGGCCTTCTGCTTTTGCAAGCCCTGTTTGAGTGTCTGTGTCACACGTGAGTCGCCAGTGACCACTTTCTCTTCTTTCATCCTCTGATTTCCAGCTGGTATTCACTGCAGTTTAGCTTCTAGGAATCCCGTCTGTAAGAGAGAAATGACTACACTGAGAGCTTCAACTTGTTTTGCTACCTACATAACCCAGCAGACAAACCTCTGTGTTTTATGAAAACACAAATGCATCAAGCAAAGTATGTGTGTTCAGCGTTGACTTCGTTTATTTTCTGCTGCTATGTTTCACTGTAAATTTAGGATCTAAATACTCAGTTTGAATCCAGGCAGGCAGAGGTGGGCACTTATACTTTTTTTTATTACTACAAAAATAATTTTCCTACACCTTGATCCACTTACTAATCTTACAAAGACTTTCTATGCAAAAGATATTTCTTTTTAAGCTAAATTTTATCCATTTAACATATAATGATTTATTATAAACATTTATGATAAATCTTACATAGCTTAAGATAACTGGCGAATAAAAACATACTATCCTCCCTCTCAGAAACGTAAAAATAAATCAGCAATATATGTTGGCCTATGTTAATATATGAGCACCTCCATCATTCCTCAGTGTCTAGTGCCTCTTCCTCGACAGGATCTTTTCCCTACCTCTGCTGCCTTCCAGTGGCTCTCTTGCCTTTCAGCTGTAACCTACTCTTAATGGCATTCGTTCGTTGTTCTAGGATCTTTGGTCCTTTGGCTATACTCATAACTCTTGTTTTAACCTCATTTGCCATATTTACTTTATGGTGAATGTTGAGAGTGGAGGTTACACAAGCTTCTCCCAGCTTCCCCTCTCATTTCTTAATTTTAACTGTTTCTTTATAAAGGAAATTGAAAGGAGCTCAATTTCTAGAATACTTCCAAATGGTCAAACATCCCAAAAGTCCAGATATCTCAAATTCTTGATCTATCTGGTAGTCCTCACTGTTATTTCTTTGTCATTCTTCTCTTAAAAAAAGTTAAAATTAAAATAAAATAAAAAAATCTACTTCTGGCTACAAAGAGCCTCTTCTTTTTTAAGCATCTCTCTCCAAGTATGGCATCATTCCTCATCTCATCCAATGGAAACATCACAGCATCATTTATCAAAATGTGAAGCATGGCTGGGAATTTATTTCAATACCATCAGAGATCCCACAACTTTGTTCCACACTTCTATTTCCTGTATCCATTTGGTAACAGCCACCTTAACAAGAAAACCCAACTCTCTGGAGTTGTCTCTTCTCAATACTTGTGTGAATGACTCTCTTCTTTCAGCCTGCAGATAAGATAAAATTCTTAGAGAACAAACAGGAAATTTTTTACTAACAGAAGCATATGAACAGTGTAACTCTCCTGATGAAGCTCAGACAGGGTTCATTATGCAGACAATACAAGCTATTAAAGCAGAAAAACAAAATTAGCTCTTATATCATTCAACTATGCCTGTGCCAAAACAAGAAGTAAATCACTGAAGCTGTGTATTATGCATGAAGTATACAACATTGTTGAAAATTGATTTTTTTTAAATTATAAAAGGGAATTTGCACAGGAGTGAGATGTGATTTTAAATTCTTAGCCTAATGTCATTGCTAATTTTAATTGCTATTAGAAGAACCTTGTTTTCCTCTAAGGCATTATGTAAAGAATCATTCTAGCCCAAATATGCATGGGAAATGTTTAAGGGCCATTACAGAACAAACAATGAATATGAAAGCAACAGCAGTAAACTAGCAAATATCCCTAGCTATGATGCCAGGACTTGGCTGTTTAGCTATCAAGCAGACGTTAACAGATGACACATAAGTAATTATTCAACAAAGTTGGATGGAAAATGCTTCAATGCATCCAAACAATAATGCAAAATAAAATCTAAAATTTGATGAATGGGAAAAATTACACATAACATAAGAACATAATTTCTGTGTAATATCCTTAATTATGAAATATTAACATTTCAGCATGTGAGGTTTTAGCAGCAGTTTGGAATCCCATTTATGAAACCGAGTCCTACACATTTACATATAATTGGATCCGTGCAAAAAATTCCAGTCTGGGCTGAGAACAGACTTTGGCATGCAGTGCCTCGGAGGGGGAAACAGCACAAGAGCCATTGCATCCTCTATCTTGCCTAGACACTTTTCTGCTCAGAAGCAGAGCTGTCCTGTATAACAATAGCTACAGCCAGAAGCTCTTATCACCTTGCAGGGGGTGACCTTTGCAGGAAGGCAGAAAGGGTCTTTAAAGGCCCAACCTTTTCCTCTCCTGACCTCAGGAAAGCCCTACTCTTTGCTGAAGGGAGAGAAATGACACTGGTGAAGGACAACGCATGGGATCCCAAGCGTAGTGCCCACAAGAGATACCAGCACATAGATAAAATGGAGTGCTTTGCAATGGATGGGGATTTAAACACATCTAACTAAAATATATGAAATTACAGGGAAAAAGGAAAACTTACATTTTAAGTAGCACATGAGTAAGTATGATTCAATGATGAAAAAGCAAAGCACAGCAAAACTAGAGAGGGACGAACAATCAACTAAAACCAACAGAGGGATGCAACAAGAAAGGTATTTCTTAATGTTGTCAAAGACATAAGTAGTTGTTGTCTTCACAGAAAAATAAAAAAGCAAGTAACAAAGTGCAAAAATATTTTTAAGCAAGTTTTCTAAGCAAGTGTAGCTTCTCATAAGGATGGGAATTGGAATAAACCAGTGCATATAACCAAATCCAGCATCAAAATCATGATCATTGTGACAGCACAGACTCAAATGCCTACTTCATAAGTATCTCCTGTACAGTGAATTACTAAATGAGGGAATAAGGAAGCAAGAGAGAAAGAATACACAACACAGAGCCCAGATCAATAGCCAAAGCATTCTCTAATAAAGGACCTAATTTGTGCTATTCTGCAATATAAACTCAGAGAATTATCCAAAGTAGACAGATTTTAGAGTAATTTGTAAATCAATTACTTACTTGTTAACACTGTTGTGAAGAACGCTCTGGACATTGCACAAAAATTTGTCCAAAACCACAACCAATTTCGGTTTAATAGCAGAGAAGTGCCTGTAGCCAGACAAACATGCAGGCCATATGTAGAACCATTTCACAAAACTAGTAATTATATTGAGTCAATTTATAATCAGTTAATTTGGAGTAAAGTTATAGTTTAAAATATCCCACGAGACATGTAGGTGCTAGATTTTTTGCTGTATGCTCTGTGTCGTAACTGGCAGGAACAATTTGGTCAAAATAACTGTATTTTAATTAGTAACAAAACAAGGAGGTAATGTAAAAGATATAATGACCAGTGAGAACAACAAATCCTGGCACTATAGTCTGAAAAAGAAAAAATAGAAAGCAAAGTATTAGTCATAGTAGTCACAACCCTTCATTTTGAAACATTTAAGGGTGTGAGAACAAAACTGAATATTGGCATAAACATTTTTTTTCCTCATCAAGTAACATAAATCTTTTTGTGGGTGAAAGGACGGAAAAATGTTTAGACTGAGTCAAGTTAAACACAATATTCTTAGGTCATAAAAACATCTGAATTACTTTTTTTTTTTGTCATAAAAATGTTATTTGTGTATAAATACAGACTGATTGGTAATGACTGCAAAAGAAGTCTGTATGCTAACTCATAAATTGCTTATTAAGTATTAACTTGGAATTGTAGTTAACTATTTCAGAATTTTTCCAGTGGAAGATTACTTATATTGTTCGACAAGGATATGCATATCTTCTGCCGTCCTTCGTTGCTCAGTGCTTTGCATATTTCATAGGAATATAAGATTGGAAGCCCCTCTCCTTTAGTTACTAAATACATTCCCTGCTGACAAAGACAACCATGTGAATAGTTTGCTATCATTCAGTTATTATTAGATACATTAGACAGCTTCCTTTTTCTTTTTTTTAATAATATTGTCCAGGGAAGCTCTGTAAGTCTCATTATGTTAGGTTCACTGCCAATACTCATGAACAAAGGGGAAAGAAGTACAATAAAAGCAAAACCAGTTATCTTTTAACCACATGTGAGTTCCTGGCATGACTGAAGTCAATGAGCGCCTCGCCATTTGTGTGGGATTTCACTCTGCCATTACAGAAAGGGGATGTTCTCACCCTCTAGGGCTCTTCTTATTTAGCAATCAGAAGCACAAGAGCAAGGATGGGAATATAAAGCTATATAAAACCCTTTTTTTTTTTTTTTTTCATTAAAAGATTAGGGTCAAGGATTTACACACTGCATCTAAACCTCACCTACCTGAAGCCTTCACTCAGCAGCTCCTTGATCTGGAAATGCCTACATTTCCAGATACCTAAATTTTGCCAATAAACGATCTGGGGCACACCCAGAATTGCTTATGTCCTCAAAGGGAATTCCCAAATTATAGAAGTGCCATTGCCTTTCTTCCTTGTGAGGCCATACGTGACACATGTTCTTAGACAAAAAAAAAAAAAACCAAAACAAAACAAAACCAGAAACAAAACAAAACAAAACAAAACAAAACAAAAAAAACCCAAACCAAAACAAAACAAAACACCACCAAAACCAACCAACCCAAACCCACAAGCTGTTTCTTCTAGAAAATTAAGAAAAAAGTACTGTATCTTTTGTCTTCACCTTTTAATATCTTCATCATTTATTAAAAATTTAGAGGATGACTTGAACTACATCACTCACCTCCCTGGGGAATATATTATCACCATTTCTCAAAAATTCTCTCAATTAGTCCTCTTAAACTGACTCCACTTTGCATGTAGCAATTTGAGAGGAGTTCAAAGACTGGAGAGATCTGAACAGTCTAAGTCCCTTCAACTACCTCATACAATATGCAAAAGTTCCATCAGAAGAAACTATAAAACCCTCTCTCAACTCTCCCTGCACTGCCATGACCAAAGAGGGAAAACCAAGTTTGAATATGGCAGAGGGTGTTTCACAACATGAATGAATTGATCTGCCTCTTGCCTGCTTTAGGGATTTCTGAGAAAGGGCATCTAATTCAGGAGAGAGTTACTGAAGATGGAGAGCCTTAGCTTTTTTAAGGAGCGAGGCTTATGCTCACTTGGGATTTCTTGTTATCATTGCATGCTGACAAGTGGCTCCCATAGACCCCACTCTTGCACACCTTACTCTCCATATATATATAGGATAATTGCTTAACTACTGAGTTCTCCACATTGAGAAGATGGCCTCTGCAAATTCTTTAACTGACAGAGGATAAAGGCATGGAGAATAAAAGAAAATAGAACTTCTTCCTGTCACTTTTTAGTTCTGAATTACTAAACTTACTGATCAAATGGGATATAATAACACCAGTGTGAAACTGGACTGTTAAAATATTTTCCTGGGAAAGTAATACTTCTGGGACTTGAATAAATGTTCTTGTGTTCATGAAAACATGGAGTTGATTAAGTAGTTTTGGACTGAAAATCAGTATTTCCTTTACACAGAATAAGTCATGCAGACTCTCTTAACCAGATGCAAAATAAGCAAAAAATGTCAGCTTGAAAATATGCTTGAACTGACAGGTTAAGGTAAAAGATGCTTGCATCTGCTGTCTTCAGAACACAAAAGAAGGCTTTCACTTTCCAGCAGATAGTGATTTTTCTTACACATTTAATTGTGTTGTGCAATGGTATTGTTGAGGTCACTTTTAGACAGCTACTTTGTGACAAGTGGAAGGAGTTCACAACCTTCCTCCTTGTGAGTTTTCACTTGTTCTATAGATGTCACACTTTAAAACAAAAATCTCCGTCATTACACCTGAACTTTGTGTCCCATGATTTTATCTCTGTCTGTGGACATCTTGGCTCCTGATCTCTTCTTTCTAACTTAATTAAATGGAAAACAATTACTCAGAGTAGCCAGTTATCTGGAATGTTTCCATACAGAGAGATCTGAAAACAGGAGGGTTTTTTCTCAGTTTGGCTCTCACTTCTGTTGCTTCGAAGCACAACTGAGATAAATTATTTTCTCTTCTCTGTCAATCATATAATATTTGAAAGCATGTCAGCCTCCTGTAGCATTACCTGTACCAGCACACACAGGCTGTTACAATGGTTACAAGAGCTGGCAGAGCAAAACTTATGGTGAAGAAGACTCAAGAATACTCTTACACACAGAATATTGCGCTAGAAAATGGACCAAACAATTCTCAACGTAGCAAAGACATTAATAAACCCTCCCTACCTGTGTTGAAATTAGAAGATCTTTTGCCTTGCTGATCAAGTAATCCTTTTCAAAGCTGTACCTACCAAAAAAAGAAAAAAAAAAAAAGAAAAGTGCAATTGTTAGCTACTGTTTTATTAAATGATAATATCTAGATAAACCATTCCTTCAAAAAGCAGATAATGAAGTGGAGATGATTTGTAAGATATAAATACAATAGCACTCTTTATGCCTCCCCTGTTAGTTTGGTACTCTGACATGTGCCTCATTTAAACACTTCTGAACACTTTTAAGCACTTACGAAAACAAACAGGAGATGTTTTCTCAGAAAGCAAAAAGGAAAAGCAGAAAGACTGTATTTCATTATCACCAAACCAGAAGGTGCAAAACTGGTACAATGCAGAAGTCAGAAGAGTTGCTGAGATCTAGGTTTCTGAGAAGCAATCTGCATTTACCAGATTTTGGGATGGTTTGAAATAGCTTTTCCTGTAGTGATGAACCCCCCAAAAAAACCCACCAAAAAAAATTTTAAATTCAAAGAAGTCAGTTTTCCTTAGAAAACTCAATCCTTTGCTTTCTATACCCAGGAAAATCAAGGCAGTTCAACCAGACAAAAGAAAAATTTTTAACAGTTCATAAAAAACTCCCTGTTTGCCTTCCATACCTTTGCAGATGGGCCTTCTTGTGTCCAGGCTTTGTGACAGCCAGCTCAGTGGCCTTCTGGACCAAAGAAAACTGGACAGTCTCCTGTGGATCCCAGGAAATTTCTCTTTTCCAGCCTATGGATGCTCCCTGCCCCTGTTGGAAGTCTCTTGGCCTGAATAGCAGTGCCCAGCTCGTGCTGCAACTCTCTCTCTGCTCTTCTCCCATTGGCTCCAGTCAATGAAAGTTTTGCTCTCCAGCTGTGCCCGGATGTTCCCATGGGAAGAAGTCATTTTCCTCCTCTTTCAGGTAGTCCCTCTGACTCAGTCACCCTTGTGCTTTTTTCCCAATGTACAAGCTAAGAACGAACAAACAAACCGGAGAGATTCTGTCCATAACAGTCCAGTGCTCTCCATCACTACTTTTCAACTTGTACAAAAAAAAGAGAAAAGAATAACTGGAAATAAGTCACTAAAGGTTGATACAAGCTAAAAAGGGTATTAAATGGCTTGAGATATCCATTCATTTATCTGCCAAAGGACAGAGATGTCCGCTCTCCCCAATTTTCACAGTATATTTTATGCTGTAAGCATTGTACATGATTTTGATGTTTTCTTGAAACAACAGCGAAGCCTTTGGTCAGCAGCCTTTGCTGTGCATGCACCACCACTGTAGGTCCGCCAGTGGAAGACCTTTGACCACTAGAGCAATCAGAGCAGACCAACTTTTTGTCCACCTTTCCTTATATTTAATACCCTTTAGCACTGCCTAGCCTGCATCTCCTTCCAACCAGATGTGCTGTCAGTTAACCCATGAACACAATTCTTGTAGTTGGGGTTTTTCAGTTCAAAGTGTACAAATAATGAGATGTTCTTCTCACTGGCCACCAGTGTAATACCAGTGCTATGCAGTGTGTCTAGAGAACGATGTGATGGACTTTGGGACATGAGCAGGTGTTGGACACATGTCCTGGCAGACAGACTCAGATTCAGTGCAGCCCTCTGCTAAACTGTCTGGGAGGTACCCTAAAGTGAATTATCAACTGGGCCTGCATTTACATCTGGGTGAAATATAAACTGGGGTTGGAACTAGATAATCTTTAAGGTCCCTTCCAACCCAAACCATTCTATGATTCTATGAAATAATTGCCAGATTCTGAAGGGAGGTGGGCATGATGGCTCATCAAGGAAAATGAGGGCCAGAAATGGAAACAAGGAACAAACAAGATAGTGTGAGAATGCCTTCATGTTCCCCAACCCTAACGTGGGCCTTCATCATGCCCATAGGCAAATTCATACACTACAATAAAACCTAAATCTCAACTACCACAGTCACACATATTCTGTCTCACATCAGTTCTTGCAGCGCTCATACAGGATGACACAATCCCAAGGATACTCCTAGGGTGGTGGGGCAAGGTCTGGCAGCCTGTCCCCTCCCACCACCCCAGCCAGGAGCAGATAAGGGCTATTAAACCCTCACTCTGGCTCTGACTTTCATTCCTGGCAGGGATTCCCTTTCGTCGGTGGGAAGAAAATAATGTGTTGCCCCCCCAATGATCAATGTCCCCTTTCTGCCCCAGAGGGCCCTACAAAATGCCATAACAAACTTGGCTCTTCGAATATTGGGTTTCCAAATGATAACTCCAGCCCTAAATTCAATCTTAATTATGTTCAATTCGATATGGCCTCTAATTCTAGTAATATCTTTAAGAAATTGCCCTTTCCAAACATGGGTAGACCTTACATAAAAGCAGAATATATCCTAGTTTTGATGCTCTAAATTTACTTTCAATCTTGAATCTAAACATAATTACTAGCAGGAGTCCCTTCTAGTGTTCTCCCCTATATTATTTAATAATTTTTGAAGGCTATTATTTTATAGTAATTATTACTATAAATAAGTATTAATTCTTTCTGGTTTTCTGAATCACACAAAATGCAAATCCTAATGCAAAAATTAATTCTATGAATGAATTGAAGGAAGTCCAGAAGTAAATGAAAGCATAAAGGATTGGTCCATCCAACCATTTTCTCTATTTGTACTTATCTAGACCTTCTAGAATGCAAACAATAAATAGGTTCCTTTAAGCATTAAGCCCAAAACTTTAACCCTAGCTCCAATTCTAATGTTAACATCAACACCAGCAGTTAGCAGCAATAAAAATGAAAGAAAAACATATTCCCATAGACAAACACATCATCTTTGTATTTCCCTAGTCCCTGGAGAATCCACCCATAAACTGGGAACAGTAAACTTTAGATTTCCAATTTCTAATACTAACCCTACCCAGTACAGTTGTATAAATCTAGCCTCTACAAGAAAATGTACAACAGTGATCCTTTCCAAAACCCGCCCATTTCCAACAATTTAGGAATAATAGGATGCAGTAGAGGTCTGGGGTCTTAGGAAGGAATGTGTTGGTAAGGGAGAATGCCTCTTAACCTGAAACCTAACCTCAGTCCTAAATTCAAAGCAAGTTAGAGCTTTAACCTAACACATGGTCCACCACTAGCCCTAATCTTAGTTATAACCTGGGACTCATACAAACAATAAAATACACCGCATTTGCCTTTATCAGCACCTGTTAATCTTGTCTGCTGAACTCTCTGCAAGCCACAGAGAATATATTATAAACTGGAGTCTTGAAAATCCAGTTCCAAGCCCTGTGTCTGACCTTAATTATTCGCAGGGTTAAGAGCATAATAAAAGAGTACATCCAACCTTCTACCCTGTCATCACCTGCCCTGTTCCTAACTCTGTCAGGCCACCAGAATAGAGACATGAACAAATATCTTGAAGAATTGAGTTCCCAAATCCCAGCTATAATACTTGCATTAATTAAACACATAAATAGTAAAGAAGGATATCGAACATTTACCCCTTTCTGTCCTCTTCTTTATTCTTCACTCCCCTGAGAAAACAAACTCCAATTCTCTCTTACACTCCCAAACCCCAACTCAAAACATACCTTGAAGCTTAACGTTGGCTAGCGCACCCAAAGAAGCAATGGCCCTTTCTGAATTGCCCTCTTCTAGACATGTGGGTCCTAGAAGCTTTTCACTTTGACTCTTACATAAACCATATACCACTTTTTAATTATTTCCAGCACACAAATGTGAAGATTGCAAATTCCAGGCAAATTTGTCTCCACAGATTAGTCCCAGCAGATTAAGAAAAACTGGCCCCATTACTCTTCATTCTCCTCCCACCTGCATGGGACCTACAGCATATTGCAATGCACCTGGCTCCTGAATCTGCAGAAACTCCAAAGTTAACCCCAGTCCTAATTCTACTTAGTGGTTGGGACCTATATCCAACACAAAAAGGCATGTAAAAATATTCCCTTTTGTCAGCATTTGTGCTCTTCCTAGTTCTGAGGAACTTGATAACTTAATATTGGCCATGACAGAACCAGGGAAAATAATAAAATATAACATTGCCTTAGTTTATGATTAACTGGGATCCAGTTAAATAGGATTTTTTAAAAATAAAAGATTTTTCACTGTTTCTATCTCTAGACAGTCTGCAATGTCAGCACCTCATTAGAATGAGCTGAATGGCGAAGAAAAATGTTTTAAATTAGTACATTTCATCGAAAAGTTGATAACTACTGAAATCAACTTTTCCAGCTAATATATCAAGAAATATATGTTAATCCTTTTATTAATTTTTAAACATAAATTAATATAGGGTTCTACAACCTCATAGAACTTCTATGCTACAAATCTAAAAGTGCTCTTCACCAGAAATGATAAAAGGAAAGTACGATACAAAACCTGTTTGGTTATTAGGAGTTGAATTTTTGCAGCAGCGGCTAGGATTTCGGTTTGTGCGCACATTTTCAGTTGTATACTTGATGCAAGTTCTCCACCTAGTGGAGTAATTTTTAATGCGCCAAAGGATCACAGTTCCTTGCATGCCATCATTTTTATTTCTGATTCCTTAAAGGAGCAATAGCAACAGTTTCCTTACATAACTTTTTAGAAATATTTAAGCTATACAATAAGTTTTTCCAAAATTAAAATTCATTTCACACAATGGCTGAAATATTTATAATAACTTCAGAAAACATAAAGGCCAAGAGAACTAGAAAAGAAAACCCAGTCACAGCAATCAAACTGTATTCACAGACTTATTTCAACAAAACAACCTCAGCTATTTTGTTCATCTAGGTTTTGGTAGCTGAACAAATTTCTATTTTTAGAAAATCCTATACACTTCACAAATATTAACAACAATCATATTTTAAAGAAAATTTTAGAGCAGGCAACGTGCCTGCTCATACAGCATCAACAAAACAAACCCATCCAGATACCAGAGTGAAAAGTAGCAATTTCAGCAGCTTCTCATGGGACACAGTAAATTCTAAATCACCCAAAGTTCTTACTTTGAGGCTGGGTGGGACTGTAAAATACGTATTCTGGTCTGACCGCATACGTATGTACGTACATATATCATGCAGGAATTCTGGGGGAAAGTAGAAGGAGCATCGCCATGCAGAAAGTCAAACCAGCTGAACAATCATTCTCCCTGTTTAAATGTATGAATCATGATAATATTCCTCCCCGTGCTTGTGAAGAACAGCCTCTTGGAAAAAAAATACAAAGGTAAGAAGTGCTCATACAAAATACAGTTTGCACCTCAGAACTATTAAAACTTAAGCTGGCCCCAGCGCTCGTACCTGTAATCACAACTGTAGCACACAGCACGGAGAAATAAATGTCCCTTCAGACAGGCTGGTCCTGAGCCACTTCAGGAGACAAAGGTCAAAACCAAGGATATGAATTTCACCTCCATTCTTGCTGGCAACGAGTGCACTCCCAAAGCAATTGGTGTAATGCACTGGGCTCCTTGCATGACACATTACTTAATAATTGCACGGCTGCATTTCAAGTCACCTTCAGTTCACAGCAGTTTTTAGTTGTGACTTGACAGCAAGACTGGGTTACAGTTATCCTGCACTTGAGATAATGAAGGTATAGATTATAGTAGAGAGCCCACATCAGACAAAAGAGGTCACACGTCCCGACTCGATACAGATCAACATTATAAACTTGATCTCATATAACATGAGCATCAGAAAGGTGCCTTGACTCGTCCAGTGCACTTACCAGAACTCAATTTGCCAGTATTGGAGATCATATTCCCTCGAGCTGATGAACTTCCAGTTTAATATTTCTTACTGTACCGGCTGACTCCACCATGGCACCAAGTCTTGCAGGTGCAGGTAGACTTACCTGGGCAACCTAGCTGTCAGCCAGCGCACCATCTCACGTGCACACCACGCCGCTTGCACGGCAGCAGCAGGCAGACATACATCCCCGCTGCACAGGACAGCAGGAGGCTAAGGCTTATCCGAAGGGATCGCAAAGAAGCTGCAGTGGAGGAAAGAGACTTAACTGAAATCTTTTCCTGTATGCTAATAATGTATAGCCTTCAAAAACAGTGTGTTATCCTTCTGTGCAGGAGGATAGTACTTAATCCAGCACAAAAGATTTCTTAATGCTGTATTAGGCAGCATAACCACAGAATCCCGCAGGGTATTACACCAGGCAAGAAAGACAGGAGAGTTTCCTTATGATCATGGGATCACATGTAATACTACCTTTTACAGTGCCCAAGTTTCAGCTGTGGCACAAACCTTAGCATATGAATTTTATTGTATTTACTCTTAGAGAAAAATTAAAATATGGACTTATATAGCCAGTGAGTTGTGCAGCTTTTTTTTTTTTTTTTTACATTACTGATCTCTCTGAGCTCTCACCAAATTTTGGCCATCCAGAAGCAACTTCAGTACACTTTTTACTGTGATTCTAGTTCATAATCCATCACCAGGAACAAATCCCTCTTTCTCATTTCTGGAGATCAGAGTGCAGGCTTTAAAAGCCCAGCAGCTCTTGAGTGGAAACAAAAGGGTTAAATTGGAGAACTCTCCACCACCACATCCCCAGCTGGAGCCTGCAAGGAATACAAGCCTATGGCAAAGGTTAGGGGTGGAGCTAACAGGTCCCAAAACACTGTGCTAAGAAGGTCCTCACCTCTTCAGTAACTTTTGCTGTAAACTTTTCACTTTGTTTTCAATGTACACAGGGGAAATTTGTGACCCCTCTTATTGCAGAGGGCTGCTTAGGGAGCTGGGGCTGCCTGATGGCACACTCAGCCAGCGTGTGTGCCCCAAGCCTACGTCCCAGCCCTTGGTGTGTTCCAGTAGTCATTTGCATGGTTGAAATCAAAGAACATTGCTTTACAAGGTCCACCAAATACTAGGGTGCCAATACACCAAGCGCAATGACAAGGAAAGATCAGACTTAGTAGTAACTAAGTCAGACCATACGAGCAATCTGGTTGAAGCAGGAGGGCAAAATTCATGACCCTTCTTCACTGTTCTCCTGCCTAGAAACATGCCTTCTGCTCTTCACTTGTAGTTATGCTGGCCTTTTGCCAACATATTGCTTTTCAGTTTTTCTTCTTCAGGGCCAGTAGTCTACTGATTTCATCTGCTACTCCTGCTTATAAGTTCCTTTTATTTCTTCCTGAGAATCAATAAATATTACTGTCCTTCAGAGGCAGGAAGATAGACTGAGTAATGACGTTTCCAGCTTGCCAGGTTCCTTCCACTGAGATTGCAACAACAAGGTTTCTGGTAATGAGCTAGAAAACCTCCACAATATTCTTCCATCTTGCTGCCCACAAAGAAGGGAGTTCATGTGCTATATGTTTATATTCAATTAAGTCCTAAATTTTTGTAGTCTGACTGAAATTTGTTTGTTATCAGAATGAAAACTGACCTTAGGTTCCTTGCTAAAACGCTAATAACCAGAAGGAGAAAAAGGCATCCTCAGACATTTGAAAAAATATCCTTAATTGAGGAGTATGCCTTGATTTTTACACTTGATCACACAAGGGTTTCTGAGAAATCTCTTGATACTGAGAAGCTAGACATTTATAAGGATGTAGCTACAAGGCACCGCTTCAAGAGTAAGAACTAATGCAAGTGCACAGCGCTGAGGTTTTTTTTTAAAAAAATTTCCTTATGGAATTGCATGATGTTTTCAGTACTCTAGCAAAGCAAACTGAATAAATCAAAATTAAGTTTGGGAGCACAATTCAGAGCTCCTACCCTGCCAAATTTCATCTTGCTTACCACCTACTGCTTTGGTTCTAGGATTGCAACAAATTTTAAAATAAGTTATTATGAGAAGAAATATTTTTTATTCATCATGATAAAAAAAAAAAAAAGACTGAATTCTTCTGTGAAATTTGTGTGAAAAAGCCCCTATGAATCAGAAAATGAAACTGAGGCATTTAAGTTTCTAGAAGTCATGAATACATGGAAATATTGATGAACAGTGTTAGTCAGACTTGCAACTACTACATTGGAGTATGCAAGCTTGCTGTGTACTTTACTTTGGAATAAGGTCACAACCATTTATAATTCACACTATTATCAATGCCAGTGCCCTTTTGCATTGAGATGGTTTTTTCAGTTAAATTAAATTAAGCTGGCATCTGGTGTAGACTTTGGGCTACTTGGTACTTTCTCAATAGCATGGCAGATTCTCCTTTCTTAGTTGCAGTTCATGAGAGGATGCCTTAAAAAATGTGTGCTATTAGAAGAACACAGCTCATGGTTAGAAAACATATATACATATATCTACAGCAGAAGGCAATTTTCTGCAGATTGCCACTGCAGATAAAGGAAGAGAGGGAACATTTCTTCATTATATTATCTTTATAATTAGGGTCACACTGGACACAGAATAAGTATCCCTTGGGACTGGACAGTGATTCCAAATTCTTTTTTTTTTTCCTAAAGATGATAAATGCAAAACATTTGAAGTAGCTATTCTTCCTTTTTTATCTAGAGTGGATAAAAACGGACAAAATCTGTCACATTGTTCTTTTATGAATTGACAATTTACTAAGTGCTTCAGAAATTGTAAAACACCTTTCACAGTCAGACCTTGTTTGTTGGCAAGGATTATATTCAGAGTTAGGATTGTGGATATTATGGGAGATATGTAGTCTATTTATGTGTATATGACTTGGTTTTTTCCTCTCATTGGTACCACAATCCCTAACTGAAGATTTACAAGAGAAGTTTTCGAAAACTGAAACTTTCAGCTTTTATTGGATTGTACCACAGATTCATCACTTGTTACCTGCTAAAATAAAGCCCAGAACACAAAGAAGTTGATTTCATACCGCCCAAAGTAAAAATCCTGGCTCCGTATATAGTTCATGGAGCAGGACAAGTCAAACTACTATCTGAAGGAGCTTCTGAATTGCTTTCTGAAGATCTGTCTTTCTCCATTGACTACAGAGGGAACTTAGCAGGGCTGATGGCTAAAAGTTAGATGTTTTGGGGAAGACTTTGATGGAAATTAGGATAGCCTCAAGGAAGTAACTATGTTAAGCTCTGGGTTTGTTACTGGGACAAGAACAGCTACACATTTCTATTTGCAAGGCTGAGATCATCTTTCTTATGAAAGCAGCAATGGAAGGCTTAGCTGGGCAAGGGGGTGGTTGCTATTGTCATGACATTAAGATTGTGATATGCAGATTTTTTGAATGTTCTTTCCATTCACAGTTGCAGTCTTACAGTTAAGCAAAATGGATTGCCATCCTGCCCTTTGAATTGGCCCTTCAAATCCTTGTGTTTTCCTGCCTCCCTAAGATAGGAAGAGATTAAGGGTGACTGACAGGAGAAAAAAATTATGCAGCCACATATATGTTAATCTTGCCATCTTTTCTGCAGGATTTGGAAGGAGAGGGATATTTATAACTGTTCCCTTTGTCTTGCTTTTGGACTAGCCACTGATTTCCCAGCACCCTAGAAAACATTTCTAAAGGTCTGGGACAGAAAAATAATTCTCTCAAGACAACTAATCTCTCCATTCATGTCATTCATATGAAAGTAATTCTACACCCTTAATATTGGCCAGAATATTTAGTCTTGAGTTTCAGGCCAGGAAAAGACTGGGAGACTCTGATAAACATTTCCTTTATCATAGTCTTAGCGAACCCAATTTAATGTAACATTTGAAATTAAATCAGCATACTTTTGCATGTTGGCAAACTTGGGACAGCAGCCTGCTTCTGGCCACAGGCTGCAAAGGGTTTTTTCCACCTCAAACACAACCAAGGTCTTATCTGAAGGCTTTCTTAATTGAGAAGGGCTCAAAATCTTGACTTGTGTAATCTGGCTACGTAACTGTTATTAATTCAAAGATGTTAACCTGGTTTATAGAAGTTAAGATCCAAGATTTTTTTAATAATAAGTTAAGGCCTATTCATTTCAAAAAAATGCCCAACCAAACAAAAAAGCCCCAACCAAATAACCCCCTCCAAATCCCCTCTAACATTTGTTCTACTTCATGTATTTGCAGCATCATTAGGTCCCACTTTTCCAGAGTTCAGCCTCAGAATATTGTTACCTTTGCATCTGAAACAGACCTCTGTCTTTGCCTATTCAACCTTGCATTAAGTACCAAAGCAGAAAAGTAATCTGCTGCATATCCCTAACCACCATCGTTTGTTAATACTACTTTTTTGAGATGGCCATGTTGGATACCATGACAACATATTCTGGACAAGAATGACAAGACTTACAGGGAACATAAATGAATGCACTTTGTTCACTTACAACTAAGTCTGATCACTTCCATTTTTCACTTTATTAATATTTTACATACATAAAGATCCTTTTGTCCTAATGGATTCCAAAGCAAACCATTAAAAAAGGAATAGGAGTGATTTAGATATTACTCCCCATAATTGGATTATATGTTCCTTGCTTCTGTGTTAAACTACTGTAGCAGTTCAGCCTACAGATGACCAAAGTCTCTGATTTCTCAGTTGAGAAAGTCTTTTCTTTGAGCAACAGACTTGTAATTGTAGCACAGAATTTGTCAAAAGATCCATTCTATCCTCTGCTGAATTAAACTCATAAAAGATGCAAGAACACATTTGTGCTGCTGATAGTGACAGAACTAGCTCTGCAGATGTCACTGTTGCTGTCACTTTGCCCCACATAACTCAGGCAATCTTGGGTATCTTTCCAGAAACTAGCACAAAGCCTGATTCAGTCCTTCTCTTTTAAACATGGCCTTTATAGTACATGGAATTATAGCAGGCAGGAAAAGGAGGATGCTGTGTGGAGAGTAATTTCTAATTAATTTATATTTTCAATGTCCGAACGATAGTTTCAGCAAGCTATTGGTCCTTAATTTGGCTGTTTGGGGTTAAGTCCCTCTAGATCTCTGGCTTTGGAACACATTTCTAAGCCAGTGGGCTCAGTGTGAAGTGCTGACTGGTGCAGAACAAGGTTTTTTGAAAGATCAATATTCAATTATATTTTAGAAGTTCTATGTTGTAAGCGGTTAGTGGGATAGCCACAGGACTTCTAAGGGGAAGCCAAATTGTACTTATAAATGTTCTATTTCTTTCAGGATTGGAACTCAAAGAAAGAGGTAAAAGGGATGGATCACAGGACTGTAGCAGTCATGTTTTGTTTGGTTTTTGGAAAATCGGCCAGTACCCATGCAAGCTATGGTGTAGGCGTTTTTATGTGCCTCAAGTTAATAGATCTCTAGTTTTAAAATTGCCCCTTTTAACATTTAACTAGCTGGGCGGGAGAAGCTGAACTGTTAAGAGTCTCATTTACCTAACGCAGATTGCTCTAGGAGAAGTGACTGTGGCAGATTTAGTTACCCACAGGTATAATCTAATGAATAGTTGAAAGATTTTTGCATTGGGATAGGAGGATTCCTACATCAGCTAAAGAATGAGCATTTCAGAGAAGTCTTTGAGTATTATTTGAGGGGAAATGGCACAGAATTACAGCAAAAATCCATTCTTACAGAATCAAATATTAAATTACTTAAAGAAGATCTAGAAAAATGGAAATGAACTTCAACAAGGGGGAAAAAAAGAAGGGAGAATTCAGAAACACTATAATGAAAAACTAAAGTTGACATGCTGTTCCAAAAAAGCCTACAGGAAACTATGTGCCAGTTTCACTATCACAAACCAAAACCAGGACAATTAAAATAAAACAGTTTAAAAACATAGCTCCCTGAAAAAAGGACAGATAAGTCAGCTTTAACTGGTTTGGTTTATCATAATGGCAGTGGAATTTGACCAGAGTACCCTGGATAACTGAAAAAGGGGAGTGTTAATTCTGTGAAAGGTAGTATTTGGGACCAGTGGCTGAGATACAGCATTACAGAGCAGTATCATCCAAAATGCCATGCAGAACAATAACAAGTGAACAAACACAAAGCAGAAAACACTGGCACCTAAAATACTGTGAATAAATTAGAGTTACTAATTTAGTTGGAAAGAGAAGAGTAAAAGATGAGGTTTCGTGGGACACTGGAGGCCACAGGCAGATGATTTTCTATGGATATGCCCTAGAAAGTTTGAAGAGTAAGGAAACAGTGTGCCTGACTGTCAGTGGACGTAAATATATTAGAAAGTATAGAGGAAAATCTTATTTTAATTAAGCATAAAGGCTACAGAGTTAGTCATTAATTGTCCCCAACTGGACTGGGCACTTGATCAATAGCTACAATATTCCTGATATTATAAACATAGTGCAGTACAGTACAGTAAGTAATACGGCTGCAGTTCATTAGTGTGGTATCAAAATTGACCTTGCTAAGAGTGTGGAATATGTTCTTCATCAGGTTGACATTTGTGGACATCATTATATTCCTATAATTTAGGCGAACTGAAAAGGAAAGGAAAGAAAATTAATTGTTTCCCCAGAGAAAGTCCCTAATGTGGCATGTCAGACTCGTAGACCTGGTTATTGAAAATTTAACAGCAGTATTTTGGAGGAATCCTACTGCTCAGCAACTTGAGAAAATAAAACATAGTAATCTAAGTGTTTTAAAGAATTGTATTGGTGTTATTTTAAAAAGACAAGACTGTTGGCAAGTTTACAGATATGAAATTGCAGTGGACACTCAGCATGCATAGGTGGAATCTATCTGGAAGAAGAAAGAATTTGTGTCTTGGATTAATCAACACAGAGAATAGCTGCTTTGAATCAGCAGTAAGCCACTTATCGGAGATGTACAGGAAAATAGCTTATAAAATACTAGAAGAAGAGCATTCAAACATCTTTGAAGGATTAGACTGGATCCCTAGTCTGTATATATTTATTAAGAAATATGACCAGTAACCCACAGAGAAGGCGTACTAATGTCTTACCTAATATACCAAATGATCAAAGAAAACAAAAAGGAATGATAAAGTATACTAAACTCAGGGTCTGAGAAACTTGAGAAAAACATACTGGTACACAACAGATCTCTCAAGTCCAGGCCTTTCAGCAGGTAAATCTTGCTAATCACTCTTTGAGCAAGAAAAAGCCTATCACTGAGGGTTAAAAGTTGAACAAAGTATAGTCTTCTGTAGGCACAAAAATCCCGTTTGGTTGAGCAAGTATACATGAAGCTTGTGACAATGGATAAAAATATTGTGCATAACTTCAAGGTGAGATATGTATTCCGAATGTGGAATAGCCTTATTGTTGTCCTATCACCACTGAAGACTGTGCAGTGAGCGTGAGAAAAACGTTGCAGCTATCATAAGAACATCAAATACATCTGGAAGTTAGTAAGCCTTCAAAGAAACCTCTTTGCTTGATTAAAATGGGCTGAAATTCATCCTCCTGTAAGGGATTTCCGATTCATTGGCATAGCATTGGTGCAAGTTGTTAAACTTCCTCATCTGCTTTCAGATATACATTTGAGATTTTTTCAAGCACCAATACATACCAAAACACTAAACGGGGGAAGGGAAGGAAAAGATAGATACATACTAGCAAAATTGCATTATGGAACTACACAGTTTCTACTGAGTTATCTAGTTTCAGTTGACTACATATTGAATACACTTGCAATGCCCCAATTACCGTGATATCTGAGCTCTTCAGCCTTTCTTGATCCTGGTAGTACTTGGGTAATGCAAGAAAGTGCTAACCAGATTTTTTACCAAGACAATACCACGTTTATGGTAAAGCAGTAAATTCAAGTCACTAGCTGGTGTCCCAGTTCTTAAGCCAACTTTCCATGATTCGGTGTAATTAAATTTAAACCCTCCATCCTAAAAATATCCAACTTCCACGTTTAAGTGAAGTTTTTCAGCAAGAGAAGCTGGCAGTAATAAGGTTCTTTGCTGTTTCTACATTATTTAACCAGGAAGATGTCACTGGGGGGATGGTAAAAGTGACCTTGAAACTTCTTTGTGTATAATAAAAGTAAATTTTGTAATGTCGGCCTCTGAATTAACACAGAATATTGCAAAAGAAACACTGACTTCAATAACCTATGCTAGCCTAAATTGTTTATTTTGACAGTCACTCAAGAAAGTGATGTTTCAGCCATGACTGCTGACCTTCCTCAAGGTTTCTTCCAAATGAGTCAAAGCAAAATCTCCAAATACCTAGAAGAAACACAATGTCAAAACAGTGTACTTTAGAATAACTGTCAACATGTATGACAAAATTAAATTAACCTGAACTGAAGATTAAACGTTGTTGTTCTGAAATGCATATCAATCTTTGTATTTATTGAGGGAACTGCACCAAGATAACCTTGATAATTTCTGTGGATTTGGGGAGGAGGACACAAACATACAGCTCCTTAAAATCAGTGGTCAGCAGTCAGTGTTGGCCCACAGAAACAATGAAAAGTCAATACTTTGTTAAATGAAACATTGATAATTTCAGTTTTAAGATTTAATATCTGAGGCATTGACAATGTTGGATACAATGGTTAACCATAAATCGTGGTTTGGGGAAAGAAGCTCTATGTTCTGAAGTATCAAACCACCATAGTTAGTTAACTGCAGTAGTGTTGTGGAGATTTTAATGGTTATCTCAAATTTCTTTCTGCAGTTAGTAAGAGCATCCAAAACCTGAAATGGTAGCCTGTAGGAAACAACTGCAGTGCATTTAGCTTTTAAAAGCCAATCATGTTATTCAGATCACTTTCACTGGTAATAAAATAATTACAGTAAAGCAGGAATAAGCTCCGCTGAAGACTAAACTACAGGGGTTACTATAGCTGCTATTTACAGAAGCAAAGCCTGGAGAGATTTTATGTAGCTATTATTCATACATACAATCATCTCAAACATTTAGGCTTCCTCAAGCGAGTTGGATTTGCACTGCTTAGCCCTGAGTTAATTATATACATCTAAATTGTCTATTTCTCATCTCTTTTAATTCAAATTCCTGGCAGTATAACTGTGAGAGTATATGCGTGCTACTATACACACAATTTTTTAAAATTATTTAACTGAAAATAGATGACATTGCAAATTGAAAAAAACAGTACGTAGAACAGGCTGTTAGTTGTAAGACGGACATCACCCTTGAGTATCTGCAAAGTCAAGACTGGGTTTTTTCCCCTTGATGTTCACAGATGGGTTTCCTATTTAAACTCTCAATATTTCCTCTTTTAAAGATCCACTATCACTTAACATGCCAGGAAAAGTACCTGAGCCAAAATGCATCTTTGGCGAGGGGCTATGCTGCTCTGAACAGTTGACTGTTCCAAAATTATAATCGATGGTTCTGTCATTAAATTACAGATGACATTTAAATCTGCAGGATCTGTGAGGTTTTGAGGGTAAATCACCCCAGTAAAAAAAGAAGCTATCAGTAAATTTTAAGTGGTTTCTTTCTTGTGTTTCTCAATGGAGGCTGCTATCATGTAAACTACTTCACAGCCTAGTCTTAGTCTTACTGGAGTAACTGCAGCTCCAGGAAATGTTTGCATGCCACTGCAATCCATGCAGTTAAAGGAGCTAAATTATTCAGTGAAGCATCTTTCCCATACTTCAAATCTTAGCAAAGCCTGCTACTTAGAGGAAGATTCTACTGGAATGGACCATCACACTCTGATTCCAGTAGCTCCTCCTTCCTGTGGTTATTAGCGACTCCCCACAAAAAGGCTTCTTCTTAAGTTTGCAATTTCTGACAAACATAAATAATTCTTAAGGTCTCTTTCCTTTCTTATTCTGCACCTTTCAACCGTAACTAACATACTGTACCAAACTTCCATTGCCCTTCTATAACTCTGTCTTGAGGAAAAAGGACTGAGAAACTCTTGCTGACCTCATTCCACCATTGGAAGGGGGCTCTGGAGTGCTCACTTCCCCTTCACCCCAATGCTTCCACAAGGTAGCCTTCTCTGATGAGGGATTATGTTTGCCCTTGTACTGCCTTCCTTTCAGCAATGGTTCCCTAGTCATTGTCAGATGCAAAGATCATTATTGTTTGACAAAGAATTTAAACTGTTCGACTCACATCTGAAATCTGATCTTGTTTCACTATCTGGGGAAATTTTCCAGGGGCTTACCTGATTTACCTTAATAGATTCAGATTCTAACTCAGTAATCTAAGTTCAAGGCATGCTAAATACAATCTCAGCCCAGTTCATCAGCTGTAACTGAAATCTGAAGTCCTCAGGCTGACAGTCCTTGGTTACTTTTTAAGGCTTTTCATTCACAATGCGCTTCTTGTTTTCTGTAATGTATTCTCCATGATGTTAAGTTTCTCTTTATTGCATCACCCACTATTTCCTCCATGAAGAGGCAACAGTTTGTAAGAAGTATTAGTGTAATACTGAAAATGCTTGTTCTTAAATAGTGTTGAAAATCAGAGGTAGGATACAATGAAATATCAGACACAGTTAACTGGGTATTTTCAAAAGAGCAAGATAAGGACTGTATATTTGTTTTCTGACAGAAGAAAAGATTTTTCTTATAAATAAAGAAGATAATACATGTGACAAAATTATGTCAGGGATCCTTTACTGCAGACAGCTGTATTTATTTCTTGGAAAGCATGTTGCTATTTTAACAACATCTAGAGATTCATGCATATAATTTGAAGTAGAGTTTGGGGAATTATGAGTATATCTCTCTTTGTGTCTATTTTAAAGATACTAAACTTCTGAAATAATGTTATTATTCCCATCTATTTCCAATACACAACATGTACATTTCCAAAGTGTTTTAATGCCACAGAGCCACATCGTCTATGTCTTCTGGTCTGTGGCAGTACTTTAGTCAGAAGTGCTTTGAACCCTCTCCAGCACATCATTTTGTTTCCCATTTACCTTAAATATAAACCAGCATATACCTGTGTCATAGCTTTCTTTGGACTTGTGTAATTTCTGTTTATCAAATATGATACTAATCATATTAATTTGTTATAAATAAAAATATAATAGGTAATGTATTTTCCCCTCACAGAACTGCACTCATGAGAGTTAAATTTGTAATTTCATTTTTTCCAGTTCAATAGACAGGATTCACAGAACTTCAATTCTGATCAAGGTAATTACTTTAAAATAAGGCTCAGCAAAGTACTATTTCTTACTGGTTGGTTTCTCAGTTCCAGTCTACTTTTCTGTAAAACTCAACTAGATCGCATGCATTACTAAGCATCAGTTACACCTCTTGTCCTGATTTTGGCTGGGATAGAGCTTATTTTCTTCCTAGCAGCTGGTATAGTGCTGCAGTTTGCATTTAGTATGAGAATAAAGTTGATAACACACTGATGTTTTAGTTGTTGCTAAGCAGTGTTTGCAATTAAGTCAAGGAGTTTTCAGCTTCCCAGGCCCTGCCAGTGAGGATGCACGAGCCTTCTGCAGGAGGTGCACAAGAAGCTGGGAGGGGACACAGCCAGGGCAGCTGACCCAAACTGGCCAAAGGGATATTCCATACCATATGATATCATGCTTACTATATAAACTGGAGGAAGTTGGCTGGGGATGGCTGTGGCTCAGGAACTAGCTGGGCATCGGTCAGCAGATGGTGAGCAATTCTGCTGTGCATCACTTGTTTTGTATATTATTATTATTATTATTTTCCCTTTGTGTCCTATTAAACTGTTTTTATCTCAATCCACAAGTTTTACTTTTTTTTCCATTCTCACCTCCATCCCACTGTGAGGGGGAGTGAGCAAATGGCTGTGTGGTTGTTTTAGCTGCCTGCCAGCTTAAACCACAACAACTCTCTAATTCTCTTTGACAGAAAAGGCAGGCCCTGATTTATATATACAAAAATGCATGGAATTTACTCACCTCAGAACATAAGGTCAAGCAGCTGCTTACTGCAAGTATGGTATTTAAATCTATTTGATCTTTACCTGAGGTGTAGGATAAAATGTTTACATGTTTTAAGAGACACTAGTAAACTTCGCATTTGTAAAGCTGAACTATTCCAAACAATGGGACAATGCCATGTTCCAAATTGCCGTATGTAAAACAAAATAAATATGCCTGTTGTCATTGCAGCAACTTTTTCATGTAAGAAAGTACAGTGAAATCTTCGGTAATTTCTTAATAATGTAAATGCAAATTACTGGCAGGAAATTCAACTTATTAAGATGAAACCTGAAAGAATGAGCCACAGGGTGCATGGAATGTTCAGCAGATCCATCTAGTTCATGTCCCAAAAAATCCCAATTACAATTCTTCTTTCCAGTAAAAGTGGAAAGAGAAGCAGGCTTAATTCAGACAAATTAAGGATGAATTTACTGGGAAATGTTAACAAGCCTATGAATCTCTGTATGGCCCCTTTGTTTTGGAAAACAGTCAATTTGTATAATTCATCTATACTTATCTCTTCGTTTTCTTTCTCTTCTTCCTTTCAAAGTCTACTGTAATAACAATATCTTTTTCAAAAACAGTTGTTTTTATTTTATATGATATTGTACGACTTAAACTGGATATTGCATTATTTCCTCCATTTTCATTGGACCTAAATATTGTAATTGTCATAAGCTTTTCTCTCTGTTTTCTCTTTGCTTCAACTGACATTATACTAGAGAAACGATAAATTTTCATTGCTTTCACTCGAGGGAACTGCTTTAATACCTTGATTTGAGTCATCAGGATACAAATATTTTGATCTCTATTTAGTCTAACTCACGTGAATTAAATGAGAGCTGTCATACCTTTCTGGGAAGGACAAGTTGCATTCCCAATACACAGCAGAAATTTATTGCATACCTTCAGCACAGTAAGTCTGATGCACCATGCGAACACCACATTTACTGACTAGGTAAAGACTGTCTATGTTACACAGAGTATACGCAACGGAGAGGATGGCTATGGTCTGACTGCTAATGCAAAAAGTCATCTAGTACGCTCCTCGTCATGGTTTTTTGTCAGGGACAGCTCTGCTTTTCCCCATCATTTGGCTAGGTTCATGTGCATGGCAACAGCTATGGAAAATTTCCACATTACCAGTTGTTCATGGAAAAATTCATTCAGGCTCTTTCCTGTATGATTCTCCATTTTTTTCTCCTACAGCACCAGGCAGTTCTGCAAAAAGACTGGTCATCTTACCTTTTGAAAACACAGGAAGAAAATACCATGACTGAAATTGTTACCTAGAAGAGCATTTTGTCAATTTTCATTTATTTTTTGACCACATAAAATAAATGAAGGTCATTCTGAAGAAAATACAAATAGGACTGGGAAACAGACCAGGAAAAAAATGCTGAATAAGAACAGGGTTAGGAGAAGAGGACTGTCAACATACCACAGGGTAAGCCTTATAGAATGAATCATAGAACCATAGAATGGTTTGGGTTGGAAAGGACCTCAAAGATCATCTAGTTCCAAGCCCCCTGCCATGGGCAGGGACACTCTCCCCTAGACCAGGTTGCCCAAAGCCCCATCCAACCTGGCCTTGAACACTTCCAGGGAGGGGGCATCCACAACCTCTCTGGGTGGCTGCCGCATTACAATTCATTTTCTTGTGGTTTTTTTTTTTTTTCCTTCTAGGATGTACTGTTTACCTTTCACAGCCAGCGTATGAATGGCAGACAGATAATGATACAAGAACCTTAATGAAGAGAGAAAAATTAACACTTGTTCACCTTCAGATCTGTGGAATTAAAGACTCCCTAGCTTATGATGTAAGGCTGCAATGGCACAGCTTGTGTGGGCAGTAACAGCTTGGGTGTAAACTTCACAGCCAGAAGGTAAGTGAGGGAAACTGTGCTGAAATAATCTTAAAAAGGCTGAAGTTCTGAAACAGACTCAATCAAATGAAGGAAAATACATGCAGAAGCACGTGCTGCCCTCTACATCAACAATGACTGAATACAAAAGGAACCTACGTATGTATTTGTTAAAGTAAAACATCTTCTAATTTAAAATGGTTAAGATAAAGCCTATTCAGTGGAATGCACAATAAACAAGTATGTAAAAAAAAGAAAAATAAACAAGTATGTAAAAAAAAAAGAGAAATAAACCTCTAGTTTCATGCTATTCTTATTTAAATAATTTAAATAAGAACGCAAAGCCTTTTTACATCATTTTAGCTATGGTTTAGCTGCAAGTGTTTTAGTTAGAATGACCAGACATTGCTATTAAACTTCTCAGACAAAAATGTAGGGTACGATATCTGCAAATATCTTGGAGGAAAAAGATCATTTCTGCAACGCTGACCTTCAGATTTTCTCAACTCAAATCCTTCAGTAACTCTGCTGCCTTCTAGGATCTCAGACAGTTTCTTACTTGCTACAGCCACCAAAAGACACCCATGGAGGTGTTTGAAAAAGAAAAAAAATCATTACTATTGGAAGAGAAAAAGAAAAGTTGTTTTTTTTTTTTTAAAAAGAAAGCTTCTTTTTAACCCTTTCAGAGCAAAATATTTTTAATTTTTAAAAAAATGTGACCAGGCTTGCCTACTCCTATTGTCTTTTAAGCAAATCAATTGCTTTACAGTTGTCTCATTTCTTGCTATGAGTAAACAGGGAGTTTTCATGATTTTCACTTCCTGTGAGCCTGTGCAGTAACTCTTTATTTACCTTACACTTTCTTTTTATCAAACCATTGTCAAATCAATTTTTAAGAGTGATCTAAACAAAATTGTGAAAAAAATCTGTCTCTAAAGTAAAAAAAAAAACAAAACCTGAAAATTTGCCTTGATGCCAGTTTAAATAGACTTCTACACTGAACTCTGACATTGTCTGTGTAGTCCTAATACTCCATGCTCTTGCAATTCCTGTGACATGAGCACACATCTTCTAATGTTTCAGAGAATAATTAAAAAACCAACACATCTTTTCAGTTGGTTTGTTAGCCATTTCAAGCTTATTTCAAGGATCCTTTTGTTTTCCCAGTTTTTATGGGAAAAAAATGTGTTAAAATGTGCTGGTTTGTCAAACTGGTTATTTTTGTATCAAGCTAGTGTAAAACAAGGTTATTTGCAAGGAAAAACAGGGTGCAATGATAACAGTGGCAAAGGCCATTAGTAAATAAACAGCGATTAAGCAGAGTTCATGTAAATATTTCCATGGGTGCAAAAACCTAAACTATTAATACAGCTGGGAAACGAACTATATTTTTACTTTTTGTTGCAGTGGCTTGAAAATGTTGAAAATCTCAAGATTGTACTTTGAAAACAAAAAATGCTATTAAACCTGATTTTTTTTTTATTCTCCAAAATTTGTCAATGTAGTTGATCTGGAATAAAACCTTAAGTAACTATAGTAATAGGAGAAATATGGTGTCTTGCAGCATGCATTACTTTTATTTTTAGTGTTTAGCTAATAGCGTTTAACTAAAGCTGTTAGTTAAAAACTATGTTATTCTACACAAAGGTTTTAAAAAAGAAAACCACTTCCAAACTTTTTTCACCAGATCAAAAACAACAATGAAACCTAGCTTAGGTCTTTTGAAAATATAGTAACTGCTGTATTTCTGAAAGCAAAACAGAGGCTACAAAAGTGATGGGGGAAACAGCCTCTGCACATACGTTCCAGCTGTTAGCTGAAATCCTAGCCAAAGCTGCCTGGGCTAGGACCCTCAGAGCCCAAGTTGCCTGTCCCTCACAGGCACATATTTCTAGTTACTCTGCTCAGAAGCCTAGTCTCCAGTTTCCCACCTGTCCACTCCAGAATTTTAATTTCTCAACTCTTTGCCCCTAAACCCCCTGCAGGGTCTTCCAGTCTCTTCTCCAGCTTTTCACTGGAGGTATTTCTTCTCATATTGCCCCCAATCCTCTCTCATTCCAATCCCCAACTTCTCCCAGCAGAGAGACCCCTACTCTTTCTATTCCCTCATACCTGAGTGGGAACGTCTAAGCATTTTAATTTCTTTGCTCCAGACCATCTGTCCCAGAGTCCAGCAGATACCTACTGCTCTGCCCCTCCTTGTCCTGTTGTTCTCTGCATATACAGCCTCTGCTGCTTCCCACACTCTGCGCCTAAATGGCATAAAACATAGTAGAGATTCTAATGTGATTGCTATGTCATGAATTACATATCTAACAAACCAGTCAGAAAGTAAAGGTTAACATCATTCAAATGTTAAACCATACTCACATTCTTGACTGCAAAGATTAAAAAAGCAGTGGAAGACAAGCCCATATTCCAGCTCCACAAGTGAGAATCCTATTATGAAGCCCAAGGGAAGGAGGACTGGGAATTAAAAGACTAATTTCCTTCATTCTTTCTGTGCAAACAAGAAATCCGCATGAAATCGCCCATTCAAGATAGATAACAATTCATCAGATTGACCTGAAGAGAGGAACACAGATTTCTGTCCACAGGAGGTAAAGAGACCAAATGCCTCTGAGCCTTTCCTGATGCTTCCAAAAGCCTCTGTCACAAAATTAAACCAAACACAAACAATAAATAAGAACCTTGCACGGCCAAAAATCAAGTACCCCAAGCTGTGCAACTGGAGGGAAAAATGGAATTTCATCACTGGACTCAGCTATAAAGTCCAGGGTGTGGGTTGGAACACTTCATGTAAGTCCCAGTCAGAAACCAAAAGGGAATTTCAGAATTTCTTTCAGAAAGGTTGCACCAGCAAATTTCAAAGTTAAGGACAAAAAAAATACAACAAGCAACTTCAGCAGCTCTCTGGCTGCAAGTGAGAACTGTTCCCACATCTCAAGGACATACCTGAGCATACAAGATGCTTGCATTAACAGACCTAACAAATGACGTGCCAATTTTGCAAGAGCACACTAAAAAAAAGAAAAAAAACCAGCGTGCAATCCAACTCATATTAAAGATAAATATAGAAAAATTTAAAAAAATCCATTGTGGGTTGTGGTAATCCACAATGAAAGTAAAATATCCATAATTTCACCACAGATGACAGAAAAAGTCAGTAAATACCACTGCTTAATACTGCATATCAAAGATGTTACATGGGCTTCTACCATTACTTCAGTCTACAAGTTTGGGACAAGTAAAAGTGCTATGAACCTAAAAACAAAGTACTAGACTCTTAAAATCCTAGATTGGAAGGAGGAGGTACTGCACTGATCGGTTGACAAATTTTTCTATATGCCATTAACATAATAACCATTTTATGATCATTTCAGAGGATTTATCAATAGGCCGGATTGTCCCTATAGTCACTAATCTTAATAAAACCTAAAAGAGATTCTACAATGGAATTTATAAGACCTCAAAATATCCTCGATCTTCTGTAATTGAAGGAAAAGCTAGCATGGCTAACAAGGGGCTGTTCACTTTTTATGCTAGAAATTCTCTTTCTAAAGGCAGAACTTCATTGAGATTTATATACATTTAGCTGTCTTCCTGCATGATCTGCTCTGCATATTTCCACAGGAGGTGGGGTTCCATTCTCAACATTTATAATAAAAAAATGTTATATATTGCTTTGCTAAATACATAAAATTCACAGATAAGATAAATTGTAGCATATAATTAATGTTCAGAAAAAGCACATACAGACAGATTAAATGCCAGACGCTAGAAAATAACATTTCCTATTCAGCATCTGTATAAATAATTTAACAGCACAAAGGATGGATTTAAAAATGGTAAGCTAAACTGAAGAGCAGGTAGAGATTGACTTCTAATGGTTAAATGATAGTATAGTGCAAATTATAATTGAAGTGTGGTTGTATTCAAATGTTGTGTTGGGGTTCTGCTTTTGTGTTTTAGTTTCCATAAAAAAATTCCTATCTAATGCTTTGCTCTGCAGAGTAGCTAGAGCTTTGGATGCCTCCATGGCTCTTTCCTAAACTGTACTCTTAGTGGTAAAGATCCTGCAAACCCTAAGGCTTTGCTAGAAACCCAAGTGAGTTTGCACAGTGATAAATGACAGAAATTTAGGGGAAAACTGAGTGATACAAAAAAAGTGCAAACTCTATTTTTCTCAAGTGTATCAAATTTGCCAGAATATAATCCCAATACTGTCATCTTAGTGAAATATTTCATCATATTTCTAAAGAGCATGTTATATAAAAATCACTAACAGATAGCATGTATTATTCAAGAGAACATTAACAAAAAACCAAAAGCAAAGGTACCCTCTGCAAGCATTATGATTCAATATTGTATAACCACTGCTTCTTTTATATCTCCTGGCTAATAATTTTTTTAATAAGTGAGGCTGAGTCCATGGTAGCCTTCTATTAAAGTATTAATGCTTAACAAAAGAAGATAACTCATTTGTCTGGAAAACAGAAATGTAGACAGGTGAGAGATAAAAATTAAAGAAAAAATACAATACCTATTTGCTTACATGCCTCGTAATAGCATTTAAACAAATGTATGTGTGGTGGGCTGACCCTGGCTGGAGGCCAGGTGCCCACCAAAACTGCTCTGTCACTCCCCTCCTCAGCTGGGCAGGGGAGAGAAAAATATAACAAAAGGTTCGTGGGTCGAAATACAGACAGGGAGATCACTCGCCGGTTACCGTCACGGGCAAAACAGACTCAACTCAGGAAAATTAATCTAATTTGTTTCCAAACAAATCAGAGTAGGGTAATGAGGAATAAAATCAAATCTGAAAACACCTTCCCCCCACCCTTCCCTTCTTCCTGGGCTCAGCTCCCAGTTTTCTCTCCCTCCTCCTCCCCAGCAGCACAGGGGGACGGGGAATGGGGGTTATGGTCAGTTCATCACACGTTGTCTCTGCCGCTCCTTCCTCCTCAAGGGGAGGACTCCTCACACTCTGCCCCCATTCCAGCATTGGGTCCCTCCCACGGGAGACAGTCCTCCACCAACTTCTCCAACGTAAGTCCATCCCCCAGGCTGCAGTTCTTCATGAGCTGCTCCAGCGTGGGTCCCTTCCACAGGGTGCAGACCTTCAGGAACAGCCTGCTCCAGAGTGGGTCCCCCACGGGGACCACTCCTTCAGGTGCATCCACCTGCTCTGGCGTGGGGTCGTCCGTGGGCTGCAAATGGAGTCTCTGCTCCACCATCAACCTCCATGGGCTCCAGAGGACAGCCTGCCTCACAGTGGTCTTCTCCACAGGCTGCAGGGGAATCTCTGCTCTGGTGCCTGGAGTACCTCCTCCCCCTCCTTCTGCACTGACCTGGGTGTCTGTGGAGGTGTTCCTCTCACATGTTTTCAGTCTGTTCTCTGTCAGCAAAATTGCTCCTGGTTTTTGTTTTGTTTTGGTTTTTTCTTTCTTTCTTAACTATGTTATCACAGAGGCACTATCACTATTGCTGATGGGCTCGGCCTTGACCAGCGGCGGGTCTGTCTTGGAGCCGGCTGGCATTGGCTCTGTTGGACATGGGGGGAAGCTTCTGGCAGCTTCTCACAAAAGCCACCCCTGTAGCCCCCCTGCTACCAAAACCTTGCCATGCAAACCCAATACAGTATGTTAAACATAACTTGGAGGAAAAGCAATTTGCATTAATCTCTAGTTGGAGGCATCTGAGATTTGCAGAATGGACAACAATAACTCAAGGATATGATCCTCATCCAGCAGCAAATTAGCTTGTATTTACCGCAGGACAGCATAAGCAACTACTTCTGGCATGTAATCCTTGCAAACCTCTACCAAACACTGATTCTGTAAACACCCCAACAGCAGTATCACAAGCAACTGAAACACTCCACAGTCATGCACATCTCAAACTTCTCAAGCCCTGCCAGCTGCCTGGCAAAGCAGAAGAGGTCTGGCTACCTATTTCTTCACTGGGTAGCTGCTGACCCAAGCCAAGCAGCCACTGAGCTCGTCAGCGGGGCATAGCCCTGCCACGTGGGTCACCCGCAAGTTGGTTACCTCTCTGTCTTACCAGCTGCCAGAGCAGAAACAGCTGCCTTCCCTCCGAGCTGTGAGTCACATCAGCAGGCTGTTAGATGGCTAAGCAGTGGTGTTAGACATACCTCCTGTTTCGCTGCAGATTCTGCAGTGTATTTTCTTCCCATCAGCAATCTGCACTTTTACAAAATGGAAATTCCCTTTTCTGATCAGATTTCATTCAATCAGGAGGCCAATTTTGCTTGTGTCAAACCTCAAGTCTGGAAGATCACATAATTTGGAAACTAGGAGACCAAATCCCATCAGTGAGGTAAGTTCACTTGAAACCTACTGCCCTGGGACGTTGAGGACAGATTGCCAAGGCTTGGACAGGGTAATACCCTGTGGCTCAGCTATGTAGGAATCCCTTATAGTACCAGTTGGAGACTTGGAGCATGTCACGAGTGAGGGCAAGGCTCTGGAGGAGAAGGGGAAGCACAAAGAAGTCCACACAGTTCTCCTTCATCCTGCCAGCCATGGTAAAGGTACCTGAAGGAGAGGGCTCATCCTGAGAGTCAATATCTGTCTGCGTGACCGGTCCTACAGAATGGGCTTTAGGCTTCACAACCACGGGACCCTTTTTGAGGAGTGAGGACTGCTGGGCAGAGGTGGGATCCATCTGACAAGGCTGTCAAAAACGTTATAGTTTGTTGGCATGGCTGTGGGACCCTGAATGAATTTGCCTGAGAGCTAATATGGAAAAATTAAAGCATAGCCACTCCTGTTCCCCATTCAGCAGATGACTCTGATAGTGCCAGAACAAGGGAGGGTCCAAGAGCAGGTTACTGGGGGCAGAGCTGCCCCATCTCTATTAGCAGCAACCTTTACTTACACTGGGTGAGATCGTATCTGCTTACTGGTTTCCTGCAGTTTGTTTCCTGTGGTTGAGGTCACATAAACCCACGTGAACAGCGTGAATGTTGCATGAAGGGCTTACCTGTAGAGGGAGCAATTAGGAAGCCTTGCTTTAGTGTGGCTTCATTAGGTTTAACAGCCGACCCCAACTGCAGCTTCTCCTTCAGCCAAGGCACTCCATCTAGGTGCCAGTTTTCATGATCGTCATTAGGATGGGGAACATAGAGGCAGACCCCTGCACACATGGATATGTGAAAACAGAAGCCTAACTTTCATAGGAAACAAGGCAAAAAACTGTATTTCTGAGAAAACTCATTCACAGGAATTGTTAATTAACAAAGATTTATATTGAAACTTCAGTTCTTGTATGTAAAATAATGGGGAAAATGGCTTTCTTCCATGTATAAATGGTTTTTAAACTAGGAGAAAATTTCACATGCCACTTTCCAATGCTCTGTCCTGTCCAGGCAAGACCCATTCGAGATTTTCATGAACAACTTGGGTAACAGAATGGCTGAGATGGAATAAAAAGAAAAAAAAATCAAATATGTTTGACAAACTGAGTGACCCTGACCAAAACTACTGAAATTTAGCAGAGAGACAAACAGTGCTTAATAAGGAGATACCAAATGTATAGATACATTTGGGTAGTAACTGTCTAGAATAAGTATCTAAGATAAAAAATAAAATTTAGATGCTATTGGGGAAAAAAAAAAAAGAAAAAAATCACGTTCAGAGAGGAACAAGACTGGAGATACTTGTATGACTGTTCTGAAATGATGAGGCTGCTGTTACAGACACATGAGAACTACTGTTTTGGACTCCACTCTTGACAAATAATGTTGAGAAACTGGGAGAAGTACAGAGGAGAAAAAAAAAAAAAAGAGGAAAAAAATGACTGACAAGGGAACATGGAAAACATGAATTTTTCAGGTAGAGAAGGTAGATATAATGTTTATAATATATAAAGGAGCTCCTGTCTATAGCAATCATTTTTTGCATGTCCACAGGGAAGAGGCAAATAAAAAAAATAAGGTTAATTTTGTGTTTTAGGTCATGAAATATGGAAACAGGATTTGGTATGATCAGCTTTACTGAAGGCTTTTATGAGTAAGTTAGATGTGCATGTTAGAAGTTGTGTAACATCGATGTTGTCCAAGTCATTGACCTGATGCACCACAAATAAAAACCTTTATAATATAGTTAAAAGCTACTAGACTGTGAGTTCATATAAGGAAAATGCCAATGGATCTTCAACAGTCCCACCAATTCACAGTCAACAAACAGCTGAGCTGAAGGGCATCCCAAAGCATCATCAGCCTCAGCACCTGACTGGAGCGTCCTACCACATTACCATCACCAGACATCTGACATAGCCTTGGCATGGAACCAACCCATGAACCAAGCTACCTTTAACTGCTCCAGGTCCAAAGGTCTGGGTAATTGGGACGCTTTACGAAGCAGCTTAGGCTACGGAAGATTTTGAAGTTTTTTCCAACTCACCAGTCATAGAATCATAGAATCATCTAGGTTGGAAAAGACCTTTAAGATCATCAAGTCCAACCGCTAACCTAACCTTGCCATCCCACCACTAAACCATGTCCTTAAGCACCTCATCTATCCTTCTTTTAAATACCTCCAGGGACGGGGACTCAACCACCTCCCTGGGCAGCCCATTCCAGAGCCTGACAACCCTTTCTGTGAAGAAGTCCCATGTGAACTCTAAGTAGAAACTCCTGAATTTGGGCTGCCTTCCTGGCTCACTGCTTCCAGTTCGAGGAGGAAAGGCAGAAACAGAAAGGAAAAAGCCCTTTCCAAGCCCGAACTCAAGGTTGGTAAGTGATGAAAATAAACACACAGAAGCACTCACTGGTGTTTATACTGAAAGGCTTCTCTAGCTCAGAGCTGGCTTCACAGCCTTAGATCAAGCTTTTCTCCCTGGATCCTCTTAGCCAGAAACACCATAAATACTTCAAGCAGCAGCATCGGGTTTTGCTGCAGCCTCATACTCCAGCACCCCCGACCCCGGCGCCAACGAGGAGCTCAGCCACGCCTAAGAAAGGCCCGATTGCCTCTGCGCTCCTTCCGCTGCCTCTCCCCGCAAGGCAACTTTGCCCCCTTCCCGTAGAGCCGCTTTACCACAGGCGAGACACCACCGTGCCCGCCGCCACGAC
>VXBL01001011.1:12363-51010 GCA_013400195.1 Aramus guarauna | reverse complement strand
GGGGGGGAGGGAAACAAAACAAAAACATAGAAAATCAAACAACAAAAACCAAACACACACACAAAAACCCAACAGGAAAAAACCCAACCCCACAACATTTGTGGGTGCATATGGATAACAAAGCCAACTGTAAATATTCTCTTTGGTTTGCCCATTGCCCTTGGGACACTCCCTTACTGTAAACCTGAACAGCTTCTGTTCCTTCTTTAAGAGAACAAACTTACCATCAAACTGTGTGTGTTGTTTCAAATTCAGTAATTTCTCTCAGCAGCTATTTTGATGGAACAGAATAAATACATTCTATTTTTTTTTCTGTGGGGTTGTGTGTAGAAAGTAAACATTTAGAATGATTGCTGGATTTAAATCAGCAGCTTTGTATCTGCATTTTGAGATCAAGTAATACCTGCGGTGTTGATGCTTGTAGTAGTCCAAGGACCTTCCCCTGGCTTTGCGATCAACTTCAGAGACCACTGTTATTCAACGGGTTCCTCCTTTCTGCTCCCTTCCATTTCTTTTAATTTGTTTCCAGAGAGTTATTTGGATGCTGAAGAGAGCACAATGTTCTTAGGCCCACTGCTTTTATTTGGCTTCGATATCCTGTGTGGGGGAGACTGGTTCCTCTCTGTCCCCTTCCCTGAAAGTCATTCTACCAAAAGCAACACTGTTGTGTCCTGTCCCACCCCCCTCCCCAAACATTCTAAACAGGCTTTTGAAGAGACATTTGGAATACTTCGAATCACAGTTGCTTAATTGCAAGACTTCAGTCCAAATTTAGGCAGTGACCAATTTTAGACAAAACTTAAGCTACCAGATCTTTTTTTTTTTCCCTGAAATAATGGATATATGAAGTATAGATTAATGCAAACTTGATAGCTTTTAAATATGTCCACTATCTTCTAGGCATTTGTCAGTTTTTAACTACTATAGTAATAGCCTCATTTTATGCTTAATTTACTGTTAATGGTCTTAAAATTGCTTTAAAATACAGTACAAAAGGCTGTGTTTTTTCACTGAAGAAATTCCTTTTGTTTATTTGAAACACATTATTTTTTTCCCTCCCTTGTTAAATTTGATCTTTTACTAGCTAGAATTTTGGAGGCACTTTTTTCATAAAGGCAGATGAGTTTTAATGAATACAGTAATAAAATTAATCTTGGTGACATTTGTATGCTCAGTAGAATATTGATAAAGAATTGTAGGTTTAATTTCTTCTAAACTGACTTCAGCAATCTATCATTAGTAGAGTGTTAAAATAACTGTGACTCTTCAATTTCCTGATGCATTCATATGGACATGTTTTTCTCCCTGTGATCGAGAGGTACTAAATAGTTTGGAAAACTTTGTAGGAAATACCTCCTTACCACTTGCTCTAATTAATGCATTTTTAAAGCACTTGGAAGGTAAGATTTTTCTTTCTTCTGGAAAACTTTCTAGCTCTTTCAAGCAGCTGGGAAATTAACTAAAAGCAGACTGTGAAAGAGATTATTTCCTACAAATACAATATTGAATTAACTTAAACTTACTTTCTTGCTTTCATAGTACTTGACATTCTTCTTTCTGATACATGCTAATAATGTAATCTTCTGTAATATCTATTCAGGTGTAGAATTTGGGGCTCGAATGATAACTATTGATGGAAAACAGATAAAGCTTCAGATATGGGATACGGTAAGTAATAAATCATAGAAATTGTTTAAACATATGGCTCCACTAGCTTTCCCTTTGTTCTGGTTAAGCTCTCTATCATCAGCACCCATGTGAGACTATGTACTTTGTCTTGCAGCTTTCTTTGGTTTCTATGAAGATTAAAAATTTGCTAAAATTTCCTCTTTTAGTGTGATGTATTCTTAGAAGTGCAAATTTCTGCTGTTTGCACTGTAACTTTACTTCCTCAAGTAATGCTTTGTAAGATTTGTAAGACTGGAATTTGTGCTACCTCACTTTCTTGTGAAAGTTTTCTGTGTTGTTGAGAACTTTTCTCTAGTCTTTCTCGGGGTGTTCATGCAAGATCTGGTTAATATAACATCCTGTTGGGAAATGGTGATGTGTCTACTAGTTTTAATCAAGGAAATGTTTACATTTCCAATGTAGAAGAAAAGATATGGCTCACTGTTTTCATAGAAGAAGATTTAAGAACTCAAGTTCACTATAATCATGAATATAGTAAATCCTTCAGACAATCAAGAAAGGACTGGTAAAAGCATAAAGCTTCAAAAAGCCTACCAAAAACCAGACTTTGACTTTTGAGAGGTTCAGGTTAAGAATATACATTAACAAAGTCAGCAGTTTTCTCCTTGTCTGTTACTGTACCATAGAGCAGTCAGCCTCAGTGTCTGCACTTGTGATGCAATGGCTTTAAGATGCTCAATCTGATAGCTATGGCTTTCAAATGTGCTTAACTGTTTCCTAAGGTAGGGGTGTCTTATTTCCCAAGAGCATTTTAGGATACCTTTAGAAACTGACAGGTATGTGAGCCATAGCCTCATGTATGTGCTCTTTTTGGTATAGCAAATCAATGAAGGGAAATACATTCATCTGTGCATGCCTACATACATGTGCATGTATGTAAACTGTAAACAAATGCAATATCTCAGCTAACTTTGTAGGTAAGATCTAAAGTACCTTACTTATTTTACAAGTTCATCACTTGAAATGGCATCTAACACCTGTGACTTGGAAAGTACATAGAAATTCTCCTTGGAAAGGTAGAGAAGAATATGGTCAGATTGTGCTCACTTTAGGCTTTTTCTGCCCTGGGCATTTTTACTATAGGAACTGTGGATTACTGATTACCAAGGTGGCTCATCAATAAGTTCAGTAGGCAAGCAAATCTCCGCTTCAGAAGCATACATTTAGTATGTAGTGTGACTACATGAGAACATACCTACGTTGGTCCTTGTTTCCTAAAATTGGGACATATTCTCTGTAGACAAAATTACTAATTGTACTACCAATGCAGCCACTGTCTTTCATTGACTTTCAGATCAATTTTGTTAACGTGCCATTATCTGTTCCCTGAGTACAAGTAAATTTCAATGATCTTTGAGTAGATTGTTTTTCTTAGTGCCTCTGACTCAGTGGCTCTTTGCAATCTGTTTGGTTTCTTGAATGCTTGCAAAGTGTCCGAAATCCAAAATTTCAACAGATTTGCTTTTGATTATAACTTACAAACTTTTTTTGGGCACGGATTTTTATCTGGCTAGCTTCTTAAGTATATCATATGTAAATTAAAAATATTCATTAAAAGTTTTAATGTACTGAGTAGGTTGTACGCTTGTGTTGTAGTTAATAACGTATAAGTTGTAAGCAATGAATGACTTAGTATATTTGCCATCGTTAAAATTTTAAAAAATTAAATATGATTTTCAAAATACAGGATATTTTTATTCTAATCCAATCTTGGCTTGTAAGTATATCTAAATTCCACTGTCTCAGTACTGATCTTGGGTGTGAAGGTGTTGAAGGAATAGCAAGATAAGAAATATGATGAGGAAATTGTCAAGAGGTGTTTTCTTAGGAGTGTTAAGGTACACAAAGATAAGGTCACATAATGACTAACGTTACCGTGTCCGTATTGTGTATCTGGGTTGAGCATTTCCTGAATTTCTTTTTCTGTTAGCATCAATAACAAGTATCAGTTTTTGCTATCTCTGTATTTATTAAGCTGTAACTATTTCTGTTTGATAAGAGAAAGATTGTTTTACCCTTAGCATAAAGGAAACAGGTAAAACATAAATGTTTTCGGTTGGTGCTTACTGAGTCATAGCACAAGCACTTCTTGGTTTTACTGCTAGCCTTACATACCTGCTTTTAATCCATCACTGAACAGGAAGCATCTTGAGCAGAGACATAATAAGTGGAGAACTGGGTAAAATTTGTTTTGACTTGTTAACAGTGAATAAGGACTTGCTTTCTTAAGAGAATCAAACACTTTAATTCAGATATTTCTGGCCAGGTATTTCTATGCAAGGGTGCTCAGTTTGTGTTGTCCTCAGCAGATCACTGCAGCTCCAAGGAAAGTTGTATCTTAATGGGAATATATGGAAGCTGCAGCATACCTCACTGCAGGAGTATGTCATAACTTACAGGGGTAGCTGAAGCTGACACTGTTGCATGTCCTTGAGATCCATGTGGATGCTCTTCTTATATCATAACTAAAGAATATTTGACTTTTTCATTAGCATCTTAGTTTGGATCAGGAGTGTATTACAGAAGTTAGCTGTGCTTACTGCAGTCTGGTTTTCATGTGGGAGTATGCAAACTTAATTCCTTTTGGATGGTATGCTCAAGGAATGCACATATAGCCAGTAGAAAATGTAGTCCAGTATTTGGTCCTGTGAGCTGGTAGTCTAATAAAACCAGTCTGAAAAAACACCNCAACCCAAGCACGACCCTAAACCACCACCATCAAACACCCCAAAACCCCCATTCTATGAAAGATATTGTGTGGCCCTTGCATACTTATTATTAGGTGTTGCAGTCTTGGCTCTACTGCTGATCCTATGTCTACACAAGCAAATAGCGTGTCCTGTTGTTCTCTCCCAGCTGCAGGCTGCTCCTGATCTCACCACTGCTGGGCTCCGCAAGCTTGCTGCTATGTGTGCTGTGGCACACCCAGGTTTTTAGGTCGTGAGTCCTTGGGTTTCACTTTCTGATGCATTTAGGTCAGTCAAGGGGAGTGCAGGTATTGGACCAAATTCTTCATTTGTCTTGTCTGTCTTCAGTCTCTAAATTATTTCCTTTCCTCTGTCTTTAATCTTAGTAATGGTTTTCTATAGTTGGATAGAGTGAGAAGTATTTTTGTCAAAACGAGATAGTGGTAATTGCCTACTATGAGAAGTTAGGCTACTCTTCTGTGGAAGTGTGGTATCTGAGCTAGTGTCAGTTGCAAAAATAACTTTTAGGCAACTAGAAGTGGTCTACAGAAGCTAGTAAGGATCAAAATGACCGTTGTGGCAGCTATCAAGCTTTGAGTTTAAACAAGCTGTGTAGATGAGGTTGTTTGCCTTGTGGCAGTGTAGCACTTGAAAAATATTAAAGTAACTTCTCCTCAGAAAAACTTCACTGTTAAAGAGAGGTACTGGGCTTGTCACCAGGCTGAGTCAGTAGTCTTCGTTTTGTTGTTGAGGAGGATGTTCTGTATTGTATTGACTGTTGTTAACAAGACATTGCTGATGAGCAAAAATAAATTCCTTCTTTCAACTACTGCTTAAGTTCTCTCAGACACTGCAGGGGGAGAGATCAGTGATGATAGTAAGTAATACTACTTATATTCTCTAAATTGATATGGATGAGATTTCTTCCTGTGTATTTAAATACAGTAATTTTTAGTATCTGTTTCTGTGTCATTTAATGGAAATCTGTGATAAAAAGTTTATTTTCATTATTAAGTTTCTATAACACCATAGTCTTGCTTAGACTAAGACTAGTCTTGCTTAAACTAAGACTAAATATCTGAAATATTTTATTTTTTATAACCTAATTTCAAATAATTTCTTGGTTTTAATACAAGTGAGCTTTCTAATTAAATTGACAGTGTTTTCTAGTAGTTAGAGCTTGCACAAAAAAGCAGGTTTGTGTGAGACAGAAGGCATAACTGTTGAAGGCATAATGTCTCTTTTCCCTAAAACCATGGTATGGCTTGTCCGTCCACTTTCAGATATTCTGAATATACTAATCCTTCTTGGAAATTGAGTTATTTTTCATGTATTTGCAAATGCTTTGGATCTGGTAGAACCAAATAAAGTTCCCTTAATTCATTAAGTGAATATTCATTTCATCTTAGTGATACTGAGAATTGCTAGGATGTAGTGTTCACCCCCAAGAGTTCTTTACTAATTGTCTACTACATGATATTTTCTATTTGTTTTGGTAGTCAGAGCCTATTTTTATGTTCATGGGCAGTTGGTGAGTAGTTCTACTGAATTTTTATTAATTTAACTCTTTAACCATTGTACCTGCAAGAATGGGGCTATATCTTACAGCTCAAGTTGTGATGACTCAGTGCCCATGGCCCTCTGTTTTACTGCTGTGAAGTAACATCAAGAACTTGCAGAGGATCTATTTTGGTTCCTGAAACTAGTTTAATCGTCAGTTCACAGACTGTGTTTGATGCCATGTGGGAGCATTAACTTATTTCTGGATTCATGGATTAGGCAGGAATTTGTCCCTTTAATAGTTATTCCTATTGCAGTTTGTGCAATAGGACCATCATCTGAACTTCAGTGCTGGTAGCTAATTATTGTTCACATCCATGATAGCACTTCAGGAAGCTAAGGTAACTTGATTCACCTAGATTAATGTTCACAAACCTTTGTCTAGCATGTGCTTAAATGTATTTAAATACTGTATTATTGGAATTTTATTTTTTTACTAGTTAGAGATTTCTTGTCAGTTTATCTGTGGCTTTTTACAATAATAGAGCAAGCTTTTGCTTAGGATAAGACCTTAGATGAAAGGAGGGTGAATCACTTTCTTTTTGTCCATAGTGGAACTCCCATTTTAGTGAGGGTAGCTAATTAAAACCTAAAGGTTTCAAAAATGTTTATAAACTGAAATAAATTATAAGAGCACTTCTTATGATGGAGGGGTAAAGCTTTCTGTTTCTGTGATATGTTAGGAATTGCTTTGGTTGTCTGAATTGCACACCTTCAACAACATCAGAAGAAAAGACATGTCTGCAGATGATCTGCATTTAGACATATGTACAGTTTCACTCATGGGAATCTCTAGTCCCCTTGAAATTTCAAGTCTTATTAGGATGTTGGCAGGGTTATTCTGAAACAACATGTAACTTGGCTGAATCCTCCACATAAATTCTGACACTTTCTTAAATTGTCATGGAGTCTTCTTTATAAGCATCTTTAGTTCTGTTGTTGTTCAGGGAAGTCTTTTCTGGAAAGCAGCAGGTTTTTATACTACTTTTGTGCCTTTTCTCTGTACTGCATGCTAGTAAATCACCTTAAAATTCTTTTTATTCTGGTGTGGAGACATGATTGCAAGAAAGATTAATGCATTTGTATAAACAAGTTACCATGTGACTAAAAGGTTGTTAATTTATTTATAACTTTCAAAACTATATTCAAAGGTATGTATTACTCCTCTTTCTGGAACGTTTTGTTCCAGGGATCAACTTTGTGGAGTAGTTCCCAACTGGCAGTTGTCATAGGTAGTGTGACACTTGTGTGAGTTGGTTGTTTCTTAGATGTCGTCTTAGTTTTCTGTACAGCTTACAAAAGTGTAAATGAGTTTAAATGAGTAATAATGCCCACTGTGAATGCAGCATTTTGTCTTTGAACATACTACACGTGTATGCCACTTTTTAAAAGTGGAGGACTCTAGAGCTGCCAGCTATGGTGCATTATAATTTCTCATTTTTCATGTAGACATATACTATAAATTTCCTCCTAATAAGAACTGTTGGTCAGTTTGGACGTAGAAGGCCTGCTGGGCTGTTCACAGGTTAACTTCATCCTTGGAGAAACTTTCCAAATTCTTCAGTGTTGAGGATAGAGAATCCATTAAAAGTAATGGACTGCTTTGTAGGGTGGGTTTTTTTTTTTCCTTCCTTATTTTATAGATTCAAAAATACGCAGTTAAGGAGCTTGTAGGGAACCCTTTTTGATAGCAGAGACTTGCCTGCACATTTTGCAACTGACACCTACGTGACTACACCACACACTTGGAAATGACATGGAGATTTCCTACAAGGATAGTAACACTTGGAGCCTTTTCTCAAAGGTACTACAGATGCTGTGTCAATGGTAACACAGTTACATAGCTTAAATGTTCCTGAAAACTTTAGTGCAGGCCCTAAATCTCTGTGTATCTTAGTGACCTAAGGTGATTGATAATACTTCATGTTCTGCTTACATCATTATTTTGAAATTGTGTTTTGGTCTCTATACTGAGGTATATTTAGAGAAGCACATGGGATTTATGTCCATGCAGTTCTACAGTTCAAACAGAAATGAAGATTTTTATACTATTTTGAAGACTTGTAATGCCTAGAACTACTATGTTAAGTCTCACATGTATCAGAAAGTTGTTTGGTTTTTTTTTGTTAACCAATATGATATGAGTTGTAAAAGCTTACAGTCCAGAAAATAGCCAAAAAGAATGTTACTTAGTACTTGAAACATCACTTATGAGAGGCCCCAAATTTTTTTTTTCATGATCAGTGGCCTACTCATGTCAGAGCTAGCACCTTTTTCTCTGAAGAGAGAAGCTGCATGTTCAGTATGCATTTATTGGTTCCTGTAGGGAACCTTGTCCGAGTTAGAGTTTCTACGTGTGAAATAGCTGTCATGGTCTATCTGTTACCAAAAAGATCTTCCATCTTCCCATTTCCACTGCAGTGTAACTCTGAAAGTGCGTATAACCAGGGGTTACCTCAGAGCAACGGCTTGTTTTGCCTGTACCGGCTGTAATATGGCCTTGGGAAATACCCTGTTTAACATTCATTTAGTGGCTACTGCCACTACTGGTCCTCCTAGATGCACTGGCACGGGTTGCCCAGGGAGAGGGAGGTTGTGGAGTCACCATCCTTGGAGATCTTCAAAAATCTACTGGACATGGACCTGAGCAACCTACTCTGGCTTGAGCGGGGGGGTTGGAACAGGTGACCTCCAGAGGTCACTTCCCACCTCAACCATTCTGTGATTCTATGAAAAAAGCTTTTTAATATGGAGAAGAAAAAAGTGCTGGATTTTGGGGGAACATGGAAGGGATGTTAATTCCACTTAAGATAAAGGGCTTTTCTCTGGTATCAAAGCTGTTTAATTTATACTGACCTTGCTTACTGCTGCTTCTTATCTGTTGCTCCTTATAGCAAATAGCTAAACTTGGTTTGGTCCTACTTTGCAAGACTGATACAGTATAATTACAACACACTTTTTTTTTTTTTTTTTTTAAAAAGTTGGGTTTGTCTAATAGTGTATGTTTTTTCCTTTTGTTGTCTTTGAAATAGTTTTTCCCCCTTGGGCAGAAAAAAAGGAGGGGCAGAGAGCAAATAATCAGATGAAAAATGCGTAAAGTAATAATGATACTAAACAAACCAAAGCTGTGGAGTATATTCTACGTGCCTAACCCTGCTATGTTGACCTTCTAGATCTCTCATTCAGAATAATACTGTTAAAATAGACAGTAAATGATATATTTATAGAAGGTGTTATAGAAGGTGCTATTTTTTATATATAAAAAACACATTATATGAACATAAATCTCATGGAGTTTATTTACAGAAACTCAATTTTCTTCTGTTTACAATGAAAGGGAACTCAGTTTGTGTTGTCTATTGGCATATGGAAGATCTTATCTTTGATGAAGAAGGGGTGACTTTTTCTACCCTTTCCCCAGTCTTTCCTTCAGGAAGCAATGATATTTAAATTTCATCATGGGCAAGTGAGGCACAATTAAAAATGTTAGAGTATTTTGAGGATTTGAATAACAAACTCTTGTAAGTAAGTTATTCTTTTAAGAACTCACAGTTCTTACATTCTTGTAAGGTCTGCTAGAACCTCTGACAATCTTGGCTGACCATGATTAATTTACTCAGGGAGACAAGCAATTTCATGTGTCAGGGTGGAACTTACGATGGTGAAACAGGCAGTCTTAATGTGGTAGGATAAGTTCACTTCATGTATGATTTTAGGCAATACATGGAATACACTGGTAACAACTTGTCTGTTGTCTAGTCAGGAGGAAAATGCTTTATGCATCTGCCGTGCACTTGAGCTAGTCACCATACTGAGAAAAAGTTGTAGAGCTTAACAGAGCTTCTGGGTTGGGAACCAAGTATTGCGCTAAAAACTTGGGGGTTTTACTATTCCTTGGTGCATTCTAGCAGATTGTCTGTATTCTGTTAGCTTAGTTTACATAAAGATGCACTTGGACTCTCAGCCAACTGCGTATGCTAGTGTATTCTAATTGTGTTGAAACTATTAAATATATTGTCTGTCTTTGGTAACTTTTTCTACTGGAATGGATAAGATAAAGTGTTTAAGAAAACTGAAGTAACTGATTATTCTGAAAGATAAAGATGCTTTCTGAAGACTTGAACGCGTTGAAACTTGTGCCGCTGGTCTTGGTGAAAGACAGAATCTAGATCAAGTTCTTCTTGAATTCAAGAAGACCTTATATTAAGAAAAGTATAGTAACTGTCAGAAGAGAAAGTTCTCTGTATGCTAATTTTGTAGGTAGGGCTATAGGGTAGCTTTTATTTGATAAATATTTCATTATTTTCACGATTCTAAATCAGGATAATTTCCTATAGTTCTGCAGGTAACTACCTTAATGCATACAGAGTTGGGATTTTTTTCCAGCATTAATATTAGTATTTCTTAATCATCTTCCTTGTTATCTTTTAATTATGCTAAAGCTTCTGTTATTACTAAGTATTAGAAGTAAATGTTTGTTCTAATAACTGTCAGATGCTAGATAGCACTTCTGAAAAACATGAGCGTGCAGAGCTCAAGGTCTGCAACTATGAATATTTATTTTTCAGGACTGTGTTCTTTTGAGCATATTCCTTTAAGTGCTGAGGTTTTTACAGAATACTTTTCTGTGGGAACTATCTAATTTATGTAGGAACTCTGAAGTTTTTCACCAGTGCATATGAAGATGACTCTTGCATCCTGCAGCTGTGTGACAAGCATTATTTATCAAGTACAGAGGAAATTGATTAACTGTGGAGCAGAATTGTGTAAAATTGAATTCAGAACCATTTTCTGTTTTTTCATCATAAAATGATTACTGAAAGAATTCCATCTGAAGACTGTCGAAAGCTGGCTGCAGTTTATGATATAACGGATAAAATCTGCATCCTTGGCCTTCCAACAACCTTTACACCAGCAGATGGTGGGCGTAAAGATGTCATTCATCATTTATTTACAATGGGCTTTATTTATTCTAGTGTCAACAGCTGCCCCAGGGAGCGGGTTATTGAATTCAAATGTGAAGCTCTGGGTTATTTGCTTCCTTTCAAATTTGTCTTCAGAGCTTAGTTGCTAGGAGTCCATTCTGTGCTCTAATAATGATTCATGTATTGTGAAGCCATTCAGTAAATTGGGTTGTCAGGGATTGCCAAAAAAGGTTTAGAGGTCTTGTTCCGATATTTTTTTTTTTTTTTTCTTTTAAACAGCACTCTGCTGTAGTTGGTGTCTTCTTATATGCCTTCTCTTGCTAGAGACTTTGTCCCTGATTGTCCCCTCTCTGGTTTCCCCTCCATATTCCTTCTTGTCCCCATCCTCTCAAAAGTAGAATTCTATGATTCTGTGATTCTAAGTTTGTGGTTTTCGGCACCAAAAAATAAAATAGATATATGAAATAATGAAACTTTGTCTTCCTTCTACAGGCAGGGCAGGAGTCCTTCCGTTCCATTACAAGGTCATACTACAGAGGGGCAGCAGGGGCTTTACTAGTGTATGACATTACAAGGTGAGAATACCAAGGAGATATAACTGGATTAAAATAATATGTCTTTGTAGAATTATGCTATGGTATATAGCAGTGTTAAAATGTCTGCTTTAGTTTGGCTTTTTGTGTAGTTATTTGTAATCTAATGTTTTGCCAACTTTCCTTAAGTGCTCAAAATCAAGATACAGCCTACATAACCCATATACTTCCAATTTTCTCTGTATAGTAGTTGCGGAAAAGTGTATGTAAAGTCTCAAGAAGAATAAACCTAAATATTTTTGTAAACTATTTGTCCATGAACCTCTGGATTACCTTTATTGAGAAAGATCTTAAAAATATTTCATTAATTCATTTCTAGTGTTTTTATTACTGCAAGCTATAATTTTTCTTTAATTATAGCAGACTTTTTACTGAAGTGCCATTCTGCAAAGGAGTGAAATAGTAAAACATCAAAGTTTGGTTACATAAAAATATCAGGAAACTTCTACTGTTGCTGTGTTGATGAGGGTGGAAAAATACAGGTCTTAGTGTGATTTTTTTTTTTTTTTTTTTTGTAGCAGGTGTTCAGAAGTAAGGTTTTCCTGCTGTATTGAATAAAGTCTCTGTACAACTTGTCATCTGCAAAACTGTGGATACTGTGGCTGGTTTATGAAAATGTTCAGGCTTCAAAATCCTATTAGGGTGTGGGGCTCCCTTTATGGATCTTGGATCTCATTGCTGTATTAAACAACAACTTTTACTAGAGATTTCCTAGACGTTTTTCCTTTTTTTCCCCATTTATTTTTAAATACCAGGAAGCAATGTATTCTTTCCATTGGTTTTCGAGCAAATTAATCTTTGATTCATAAATAGATGGTTTTACTCTTGCAAAATTTTAAATACGTGATTTAACATGTGATTTAATATTCAGTGTATACATTCTGTAAAATCTGTAACATGCCATATGTGTGTACCTTACTTTGCTGCTAAATTCATTATTCAGTTTATAAAGTCTTTTAAACTGACAGAAAATTATCAACCATTTTCTGCCTCCAGTAGAACAAATACTGCTATAGACTATGTGATTATTTGTATTGTTGTTTGAATTGGTCGAGGCTGTTAGGGACTTATAAAATCTGCTGAATGGAATTTTAAATGTATATAAAATTACAGATTCTTACAGCTGTAAGAATCTTCTTTACTCTTTGTATCAAACATGTTTTCAATTACATTTTAGGCAGAGTTCATTAATGCTCCTTGTTTACTAAATTCTTGTTTGCCTATTCTCCCTCTCACAAAGGGATTACTAGCTTTTATCCCTGGAGCATATGTATTAATAATGAGTCGGTTACTCAAGTAGAGAAGCTGACTAAGAAAAAGGAAGGAGATTTCTTGAAATACTGCTTTTAATTTTCATTCTTTTCCATACTTAGGAGGGACACTTTCAACCACTTGACAACTTGGCTAGAAGATGCTCGTCAGCATTCCAATTCCAACATGGTTATAATGCTTATTGGAAATAAAAGGTAACATTTAACCAGTTAGGATTTTGTAAGTGGTAAACATTTATGACTTGTCTGGATTTCAGCTTTTGTGTTGTCTTATTTGTAGGTGGTATGTTAACTTTAAATTACTTTTGGTCACTGGACAGAGTTCTGTGGTGAATCTAAAATATTTCCTTTTGTAATTAGCCTAATTCCATATGCAGCACATGTGGATCAGCTACTTTATGTTCTGAGTACTATTTTTAGAAGTAATTTTATTTTAAAAGGATTGACTGTGAATGCCTGAAGTCATGGATTATATGAATTATTTTTCTTGTTAGGTTTTTCACATCTGGAATCATCATTTAGAAGCACCTAGGTCTTTCCATTATAAAGAGAATATGACTCCTAATTATAAGTGTTTTAAAGCACTTTAAGATTTTGATTAAGAATCACAGCAGAGAAGATATTAAAAAGCCCATACTACAGGATTCACTTCAAGAACTTTTCTCAAATGTAAAAAGTGCATACCTCAATGATTATGTTTCATATTCTGTATGTTTTAGCTGGGGTTGGGGGCAGAGAATGCTTTTTCACCATTTCCTGGTGAATTCAGGCTGCTCTTAGACACTGGGTGATGAAAATACAACTAAAAGTTTTGGATGGGTTTTACCCAGTTTGTAAACAATTACTTACTTGATCTCATCACCTAGCCTGTCCAGAGCTCTAAAATGGTTCCCTGTTGATGCTGAGACTGATCTGTATTGAAGGTCTTTATAAAAACACATCAGTGAATGTGTTAAGTTTATCTGTAGTTTTTCTAGTTTTTGATCCAGTGAACTGTAGCATCATGTGTAGATTTTTTTTTATTTTTTTTTTTTTCTGGATGTAGGGTTTTTCCAAATATCAAAAGCATCATCTCAGACTTTAATAACCTATTAGTTATGGGCCTTCATGTAATTGACCTTAACTTATCTCCATGCTTCAGCAATTCTTGAAGGTAAAGATGCCAGTTGAAATAATGATGTGTATGCTTGTCCCTTAAAGTTTAATGGACAGCCAGATCATTTCTTAGATAACTACTGAGAAACAGCCTTGTGGTAAAGTTCTGATTTTGCTGCTCTGGCCTGTTTGCCTCTTTTTCTATTTTCTTTTTCTATTCTCTTTTTCTTTTTCTATTCTCTTTTTCTTTTTCTATTGTCTTTTTCTCCTTGCCCCTCAACCTCTACCTCCCTATGAAAATCACTTTAAGCATCAAGTAATTGTGAAGCTTGTCCACATTTTTATACATGATCTGGAAAATTACTAATTACTTTTTTTAAATGAGGAATGTGATAAGCATAGTCTTCACAAATTAATATAAAAATATAATCTCTTTTATTAAATGAAGCTTTGGTAAGACCATGATGTCCCTGACCAACTGTCTATATGCTTATGTGAGTAAAAATATGGTACTGAGAGAAACAGTAAAGTGTACTGTTTACTTGAGATAAGTATTACATAAGTCTGCATACTTAGTTGACATCTGTAACTATTCCTGATTATTCTTAGTTGCTAAACTAAATTTTTATGTCTTCCATTCCGCTGATGCAATCTATACCACATGATTGTATATTATAATATGCTACTTGGAGCTAGCTCAGTAATTCCCAGTTACAACTAGGTTTTATTCAAATAATAAATATACTTAAATTATGTATTTTAAGTTACAGATTAAGGTGCCACATGAAGTAAAAGTGCTTTAAGAAGCTTTTTAAAGGGGATTATTTTCAAGCCTCAAAGAGAAGGACAGGAAGAAGTATGTTACAGGAGTTCTTATGGTAGGGCATACTACTAGAGGTGGATGGAAGGAAGAATGTGTGTACTAGCATAATATTTCTGAAGGAATAAATTTCATTCTTATGAGTCCCAAAAGTGCACTTGATATAAGTTTGTAGTACTGATTTATTGCTGGATTTGAAAAGTGAGAATTTAATCTGAAATATAATAGCTGTTTTTTTGAAAACATTACAAATATTAGTGTTAAAACATGACGAATACTGTACTTAATCTTCTTTCCAGAACAAAACATAGCTATATTGATCTAGTAAGACCAAATGCTTCGAATTATTGGAATGGAGAGAGGAAGACAACTGTGGTTAGTAGAAGCAGTTAAAGATCTTTAAGAATATGTATAGATGTCAGTAGTGAGTTTTGACTGGGTTATCACTGCAGTTTTCAACGCAGCTGTGCTATTTCAAGTCAAAAAGAGTTGTTTATTTCTGTTTATCATGGCGATAACACTGTAGTGAATCAAGGTTTTAAATAAGATATTTTTGAGGGTAGCAGCGAATAAAGACATTGCTCAAGTTCAAAAATATGTCAGATAGCTACTTCAGGGACATGAGAATGAACACCTTGTTAAGATATCTTAAGCCTGAGGCTGAGATACTGAGAATGCTTACATATAATGAACATCAACTTTAAAATTGTTTCGCGAAGACATTTCTTGTATCGTTATCTTCAAACGCTCCATGTTTAAATGATGTGCTGAATTGTCTTGACTGCATAACTCATCTAAGCTAGCATGTAGTTGTAAAAATAATAAAAAACTGCTTTGCTGCAAAATCTGTGCCACAGTGAGTATCGTTTATTTTTAATATATGTATAATTACAAGGATGGCAGAACTGAAGCCCAGTATGATGCTTTTTACTGGTATTCTGTCTGCAAATTAAACCTCTGTGTTTGCATGCTGTTGAGTTTAAAAATGTGTAACTGAGAAGATATTTTTACATGCACAACTTAAATGAAACTCTCTTTAAATATGTTATTTATGTATAAATGTAGCATTGTTATTGCTCAAGATGTAATGTACTTGCAAAGGACAGAATCTGTGTGCTTCTTGTTCCTAAAGAAACTTTAAAAAGTAAACTTTTTAAAAGAAACTTTAAAAAGTAAGAGTGAAATACTTACGTGTTTGTATGACTTACAGAAGTGAACCTTTCTAGCTGTCCAGTCCCAAAGGGTTTTTTTTTTGTTCTTTTGTGTAATATTTAACTTTGATCTAAACTGCTTGGAAAGCAGGAAACAAGAAATGGTGTAACAGTCATTTCAAATACTTGTGCTGTTAGAGGGCCAGGCCTGGAGTTTCAAAACGTAAATGCTAGCTTGTTGGGAGAAAACAGATAATGTAGTTCAAAATAACTTATCTTTGCTTGTAAGTCTTTTTATCAGAACAGAAATTGACTGTATGAAGTTTTGTTACTGAATAGAAAAAAAATAACTCTATTTTGAAATTAATATCAGTGAGAAGTTGTTTATAAAACTCCATTATCAGGTGAGCTTTCTAGTGGATTGGTAGATAGCCTTATACTAGAAAAGAGTGATATTTACCTAAATGACAATGTCTAAAGTTAGCATTGAAGGAATAGCTAGATAAATATACACACATTCTGTTGAAAACCGTTTCATGAAGTCTCTATGTCAGCTAGCATTGGTAGCTTAAGCAAGTGTGATGTCTGTGGCTACTCCATATACTCTAAGTGCAGTATATGTAATTCTACTTTATGTACGGGCTTGAATAGATACTCCTATGTACATAAATTCTAATGGGGGCTCTTGGCTTATGAGAATGTCTCTGAAGAATAGTATTTACATGGACAGGTTACACTATGCAGCTAACTTTTTTTTTTTCCCCCATCTTAGTGATTTAGAATCTAGACGAGAAGTCAAGAAAGAGGAAGGTGAAGCATTTGCACGAGAGCATGGACTTATCTTTATGGAGACATCTGCCAAAACTGCTTCCAATGTAGAGGAGGTAACTTTGCTGAACACTGGTATTTTAGTAAAACAGTTGTTTTGAAATGTACTTTGTTATTTGTACAGATACTAAGGTTTTGGATTCCTTAATTTGAATTAACCACTCTTTAATTTATGAGAACAACAATGTCTGCATTGTATCTGCATAGTACTAATTACATTGTTGAGACTCTAGTAATTAATATACTTGTTGTTTGAGTTTTTTAAATATTTGGTCAGAGAAATGGGTACTTCTGTCTGCCCTGAAATCAAAAAAGTAAAACTAGAATAGATTTTCTAGTCCAAAGCAAGTCAAGCTATTGGTATCCTTGGCAGATGTCAGTCTAACCTGCTCTAAAGACCTCTTAATATTTCACAAACTCTTCAGAGAAATCCACTGCAGTGTTTTGGTATTTGTATTGTTGTCCTCTTTCCTCTCCCGATACCTAGCAGGAATCTTCTTTGCTACAATTTCTTTTCCTGTCCTCTATATAGCTGCTGAAGAGGTCGTCATCTTGGTTGCTGTAGTCTGCTATGTATTTGAATAAGTTTTAGTGTTTGCTACTTTAACTTAAGTCTTTTGAAGTTTTACTTATATTTCATATTTGTGGACACATGTGAGTTCTTAGATGTTTCACCTCGATTTACTGCATGTCTTTCTTGAAGGGTGGCTGTGGTGGGCCAGCCAGCAACTAAGTGCCTGTCCAGTTGCTCACTCACTCCCCCTGTCCGGTGGGATGGAGGAGAGAACCAGGAGAGCCAAAGCAAGAAAAATGCAGGGGTTGAGATAGGGTTTAATAAATGAAGGAAAGAGGAGGGGAGAAGAGTGATGGAAAGGCAGTCACTCACAACTTCCCACAAAAAAGATTGATTCCCAGCCAGTCTCTGAGCAACAGCTACTTTGGAAAGACTAGCCTTTGGCTTTTGCTGTTGAACATGTCATATAATGTGAAATACCCCTTAGGCCAGTTCTGGTCAGCTGTCCTAGCTGCGTCCGCCCCCCCAACACCGCACCAGTTTTTGCCTACCCCAAGCCTAATCACTGCAGGGTGTGGAGTAAGAAACAGAAAACCTGGACACTGTGTAAGCCAGTAGCAGTAGCTACAACATTGGTGTATTACCAACACTGTTTTAGTCACAAATCCAAAACACAGCGCTATATGTGCTGCTGTAAAGAAAACTAACTCCATTCTAGCCAGACACAGTACAGTGGTGGACAGAGAGCTCCAGCTGAGATGTTAGTGCTATGGAAAGCAGAAAGATTGCTTCACATGTCTTTTCAGGCCCATGCTCAGTTCATATATCCCCACTTACTAAACTTCTTTGTAATAGCATGACATAGTTCAGCTTCTCATACTATGGAATCTGCCCTTACTCTTTTCTGAAATTGTCCCAAATGCAAAATGGTGGACAGCTGATGAGGGGATGAGATATTCTTTTAGTCGTAAAGCTGCCTAGTTTTGAAATATTTAGTATTTTTTGAAAAATTATAGTAAGAGTCACAAGCAGCTTTCACTGACTTCATTCTGGTTTGTTACTACCTGATTCTAACATTAGCATCTCTCTTCATGTCAAAAAATATGTGCTAGTGAATGAGTTGTCCAGTACCTAATACATCTCTGATTATTGGAAGGAAAATGAGCATAAAGTTCTATGTCAAAAAAGTTCAAATAGAATCCTCTCCTGATCATCCAAGTGAGTGATTGCATGCATGTACTAACTTTCTAGTTCTGGTGGAAAAACTTTAGGTTGTAATCCTTTTTAGTGACAAATTCATTCCTTAAATGGGATTCTCAGTCAACTCCACAGAGGTGGCATGATCTAGAGTAGTTACAGCTGAAGGAGCAAAATCTTAATGTTTGAGCCAGTAAAAAGAAATGAGGAGAAATTGTAGGTAAAAGATACCACTTTGTGGACAAAAGACACCATTTTCATTTTAATGCTAATTCTGGATTGTTCAGTGTCAAAAAAAAAAGAAAGGAACAAGGAAAGAAATCGTGTGGGAACAGGCAACGTTTAAGGAAGGAACAAGAAGTATGCAAAATAGAGGCAAATGTAGCAAGCCTTCAGTACTTGTGTTCCGGACTGGAAAGAAATGATAGTTTTGTGACTGCTTGAGGATGTAGAAACTAAACAGGAAGAACAACATTTGAGGTAACTTGGCTAAAATTAGATGAAATTTTCAGCAGATGAAATCTGTGGCCCTGTGTCCACAAATGTTATCTTACGTGGTAGCAATGAAGAACATTTTTACTGATTTATTTGGGAGACTAAGGGCTGAGAAAGTGAAGGTTTTTTACTAGAAAGAGTATGTATTTATACTGTTGGATTTTTCCATTGATGGAAATAGACTGGGTCTAAAAAGCTGGACATTGTAAGTATCTGAACATATCTGGATTATTATATCGGATGTTTTCAAATGTATTTACATTAAAAGTGTTGAAGCAGACACTTTCTTCTATTTAGGTTTCAGATCAATTGTCAAAATATTTTAATGTATTTAATTTGAGTCTTGGAATGCTCATCTCTTCCCAAGTACCTAGAATTTCTAGATAGAACCACTGGGGTCAAAGGGGCTCTCTCTAATTGTCTGTAGGTTATTGGGGCATGACAGGGGAAAAAAGCTATGAGATTTTTGGGGGAAGGAATATCCCCTTAATTACTCAGAAGCATCTTTAGTCCATGCTGGTAAATCACTGACGACTATGGTGTATCAGGCATGGGTTACACAGTTAACCATTACAGTTCCAGGACACCTGTAGAAATCATGTCTGTCTATGATACAGTATCAGCAGTGTTGAAAGGGCAGGTAATTTTACTTGAGAGAAGGATATAGCTCCAGAGCAAAATTATGTAGATTCTAACTAACTGGCAGCAAAGATTTACACAAACAAAAGTTTACATGAATACAGCTTCAGAAATATTTAAGAATTATGTGTAGCTATTAGGCCTCTGTTCTTTACTCTGTATTTAGCAAAGTCTTATAGAATGATAAAACTAATGTTTAAGATTCATTTTTTATTGAGTACTCAGCCTTTTATCCTTCTTATCCATCAGTAGGAAATATTCGTCAAAAAGGGTATTTTGGAGAAAGACGCTATTACTGTCAGGCACATTCAAGTGTACATATGGAAATGCATAGATACAACAGGCTAGAACATTCCCAGATAACAACTGCTGTCTCGTTTGCTCTTTCCCTTCCCAAAAGAGGAATTTTACCGTGCTGAGTTCATGTAGTTGACTAATAAACCCTTGGCCTGCTGCATTTGTGCCTGTGGTGTGTTGCTTAGTGGTTGCTATACAAAACAAAGTAGTAATGAAAGTGTATTTCTGGGTATTGAAGGAAGTAATGTAAGTATGATGGCCAGGAAAAGTGACAACAAAGAAGCTACACAGTATCCAGTAAGAGGGCTTAAACTGTTCTTCCACCCATTTGAGAGAAATAGTTAGATCCAACTTTGAGGCATCTGTCCAAAGTAGAATTAGGAAGAATACCCATTTTTCCTGGAATAAATGGTTTTTTTTCCTCATTACAGAGCTGGTTCTCAAACTTTGCTTTCTGAATCTGAGGCAAGAGCACTCACGACAAAAGAATCAAGACTGTTAAGGGTTTAGAAATAATCTTGGGTTGTTCACAGAAGCCTTTCCTCAAATCACTTGAATCCTGTAGTCCTCTGTAGCCTACCTCAGTATGTGGAACCAGCCTTATAAATATAGATGGCTGCTCGAAATACCCATTTCTGGAACTTTCTTTAAAAAAAAAAAAATGCTTTAACGCATTTTCAGTAGAATAAGAGTTTTTGGAGTAGAAAATGGGGTAAACTCATCTTCTTTAGTTCTTCAGCATGGCTGCTTGTGTTGATAATTTCTGAAGTATTAAGGGAAACTTCTCAGGAAGTTCTAAAAACCTTCTAAGGTAATTTTTCATGGAAAAGTTAATGACCATTTCTATAGCATCTGGTTCAAGATGTGGCACGCATTTCTGAACATTGTCGCTAGTCTATGTCCAGACTAATACCTGGCCCTACGGCAACAGGGCTAGTAACTCTGTGGCTCTTGTATGCTGAATACAAAGTTCTTATCACTGGGGAATTCAGAGGGGACAACTTGGCATAAGAAACTGGTGGTACTACAGAAGTTAACAGACAGATCTGCATCATAAAGCACAAGCAGATAGGCATAAAAGTCTCGTGGTCCTAGTCAATGCCATTCAGCGCATTGACTACTTGCATTTCATGCAGTTGTAATACTGAAACACAGCAGCACGTGGCTGTGTGTCTGCTGTGTTGTACCAGAAGCAGTTAAATGGCCAGAGGAGACTTTTCCTAATGGATTTTTTTCATCTGTCTAGTTGAAAAGACATGTTTCTCTGTCAAAAGTGACAAGACAACTTTCTAGTCTTTTTGTTTTGATCAGTTTGACATTGATTCTGACTCAACTTTATCTTACTTCGTGTCATTAATGTCTGTTGTAGCAGTTTACAGGCTAATGGTGGAGTCTTCAGCAGTTTCTTTATATGAACAAAGTGGTTTCTGATGTAATGTTATTTAAGCTCTTTCCCTTGCTCACACCTGATTTCCACCACTCTGTAATGCCTTAGTCTCTATCTGTAGCAGTACATTGACCTGTTCAGTGTTTGGATCTTAAGACAATTTAAAAATGTTCATTGTATTTTTCAGGATTATGTCTCATAACCTACATCTTGGATAGAAATATAGAGCAGTGGAGAATATCCTGTTAGCTGTTCATCTTGTGCAAGGCTGTTAGGGGATGTTTGTACCCTGTTTGCACAATAGGTAATTGGTAGTTGGAGCAGGAAGTAGATGTAGGCTCTTCCTTCATAGTTTCTGTGGAGACTTCTAAGAATTCAGTGTGGCCACAGAGTTAAATCATGGTGTTTAATATAGAGTGGGACTGGGTGAGAAGAGTTTCTGAATCACTGGGAGGATAGAAGGATTATTGGGAGGGGAGGTTAAGCCACAGGGTTATAATTTGACTGCAGTGCAAGGCAAGTCATACTAGTATCGTCAACAGTATATTTATTTGAACGGGGTTGGTTTTGTTGATGATTTCCTTTTAGCCTCTAAAGCTATCAATGTAGCGAGCTATCAAAACACAACTGCATTTTTCTGCTTTTTTCCTCAGTGATTTCTAAGCTGTACCACTAGTGCCTATCTGTTCTGCTTTCTGGAATTGTGGATCCGGGAACGTGTGCTCTGAAGTACTGTTTGCAGAATTCAATGTTGCCTAAGGTTTTTTTTCCTAAGAAAATAATGGAATGCCTATCAGTAGGCTTTTCACTTGTATACACATAAGTCTGAGGTCCAAACCCCAGGCATGTTTGCACTTGTTTTAATCATAACATCAGTTACTTTCTGAGTTTGCATTAAAACTACACATAATGCTTACGATTTTTTCTCTCATTTGCAAGAGACGTTAACAACTTTTATCACACTTGGTTTTTCATTAGTAGTTCCACAGTGTTATATGACTGTTAAATGTAGTCTTACCTGAAACGTGCAGTTCAAAGCTTGCTGAGGGGTTTCTGCTTCGTCAGTGTCTAACACTAGAGGCAGAATAGAATGACCTGCATGAACTCAGAGTGACCATGCAGTCTCCTGCAGCACACAGTACTTACCTTTGTGTCCTGGAATACCATTTGTTTGAATCTGTTTACAGGCACTGATTCTCAAGAAGTAAAGTGGTATTTGAGAATAACTTTGTGCATTCTTCTTGCACTCCAGACTGCTACTTTAGTAGTGATTAATGTGATCAACCTTAAGCAAAAGAGTTTTCTGGATACTGGTCAAACCAGTACTAGACATCATCACTGTTCTGAAGCTGATCTCCCTTGACTTGTGCTAGTGTTTCACTGACTCCTGGTGTGGGAGTTGGTTTTAGTAAGTTGTTTCCTATGTGGAGGGGATTATATAGCCCTGTGCCAAGCTTTCATCTTAAGAATATTGTCTTTGTTATTCCAAAGTTGTCTGCACATAAATATAATGCAATAATGGATTCTTTATTTAGGATTAAATCTGAATAGACTAACAATTTTGAGCACTGGAGCTCTTCTGCTACATATAGCTGGATAGTCATTCAATGGTTCTGTTTCAGCTGTAACTTGATTTTCTCTTCAGGCAGCTTCTTTCATACTTTTGCTTAAATGGATAATGAATATTCAAAATCCCTGTAGCTTAAACAGTGGTACTGCTCAGTCACAGATAGGGGAAGGAAGGTGGCCTTTGTAATATTCTGAAGGGTAAAAATGAAAATCTCATGGAAACATGGGATTCTTAGCAGCTCCCAAATCTGAACTGATTTTTAGAAGTGTTTTTTGTTTCCCCCTCCACACCCTTCCTAAACTCAACTAATTGCTGGTAAACAAACAGTTGTTTGACCTGATAATATAGTTAGCAGGGATGCAGTTAATAAAACTTGAAAATCCTAAGATATTAATAGTTTTCATAGTAAGGTAAAGTGATGCACAAGAAGTAACTTGCCCGGAACTTGCAAAAGAGCTGGATTTCTAGAGCATGAGAGTCTTAAAAAAGAAAAACAAAACCAAAACCCAACCAAACAAAAACCCTACCAAACAAAAAACACCAAAAAACCCCAACCTTTAGGCTTATCTTAACTTGTATCAAAACCAGTATTCCTTCAAGTTCCTTGAAATCAAAGTTCTGTGACGTCTCAGCTGTGTGAAGCTGGCACTTTAGCCAGTTTCTCCCATGAGAAAACAGAGAAGTGAAGCTCGTGTCAATTCAGCCATGGGAGAGAGAAGGGGCAGGACACCTGGCTGCAGGCAAGAGTCACAGCTTTTACCTCCTTGTGGCAAACCTTTGGACTGCGGCCCAACTGCACAATAAGGAACACTGGTTTTGCCATGGTTCTGGAGGCTTCTGGGCATCCCAAGGTATAATCAGAATAAGTCTCAGTTAATTGAGGGGTTTCAGGCTTTATATAAGAGTATGAGAAGTATGATATGACTGCCTGCCTGAGCTGTGGATTCGGCTGTAGAGATGGATTCTTAGTTCTGGGGGTTTTTATCTTTGTTCCTCAGGTGCTCTGTCCTTTGTTCAACAGCAGCTGCAGAACTTTTCAAGACACTTCAAGCTCTAGTAATGTGCATCTTCCCAATAAGTTTGTCACAAAGATAGAGCTTCAATGGATACATACAAACAAATTGCTATCAAGTTCTGTTTTGCACCTGTACACCTTTACTTCAAAAGTAAGGCTACAAATGTGTTGGGATGCTTTTCAGGTTGTAGGTTCATAATATAGCATCTTCCTGCTGCTTGATAATTAACCCTTCTGTAGCCCCTTTAGTGTCCTAGGCTTCTTTCTGAAGGATCATTTAGTTGTAAAAAGTATTGTTTTACAGTGCATAAAACAGCTGCTCAGAGCTTTGGGATCGCACTCTATTAAGTGATCATCCAGCACCACTTACATACTGGGATGGGAAATTCTGTAGGGGTAAATCCATTTGTGGTCCATGTTGCTTTTTCAGATTCGTTCTTTAATACTAGAGTAATCTAACTATATATTTTACTGCTTAAAGATAGGAAACTGGGAAGGAGGAGGAAATTCTAGGTGTTGGCTGACTACAGAGGTGAGGGTCATGCTTTAGAATTTGGAGATATTTAACCTTTAAGCATTCCTCATTAAATTGTAAGAAAGCAACCAGAAATAATGACCACCCAATTTGTATTTCAAAGCACTAAATTTAATATTGCCACCAGAGGGCAGCATGTTACGTGAACTGGCAGTGCAGAACCTGATACATTCACATTTTAAGCAAAGATGAACTTGTGAAATCTGAGTTTTGAAAAGTATCAAAAATTAGTTTACAAGTTGAGGGGTTTTTTTTCTGTTGTGTTCAGCTTGTAGCTAAGTCCTCAAACAGTCATCATGGCATTAGGTTTCTGAGAAAGAGAAGTGATGTTATTGACATCTGCCAAGTGAAAATTACATGTAACTGTTCTGTAACTTGCATTCTGGTGCTCTTAGCTTATTATTATTTCTGCATCCAACTTCCATAAGACAGAGGTATCAGGAACTTACTCCCTTACTACTTCCATTGTTTTTACCAGTTATAGAATTCATTCTTCCTGGTTTTGTCTCAAGGGTAGTAAACCTACATTGCTTGTTTACTTTGTGTGATGAAATGAATGTTGAAGTTGATTTAATTCTACGTTCAGTGTTTTTAGGATTAATTTGTCTTAAATGCAGCATCTGTGCTGTTCGGTAGTTGGGTTTTTGTGTTTTGAGTCGTTTGCAGTTTTTTGGGTGGGGTGTTTTTTTTGTTGGTGGGGTTTTGGGGTTTTTTTTCTTTTTTGGGGGTGAGCACTGTGAGACTTGAATTCTTGATTCCCATGTAGCAATATGATCTAGGAAACTCCTTATACAAACCATCTAAAGTGACATTATACTGGTATACTGTGACTCAAAGCCCTCCTCTGTTAGCTTTGCAGTAGGTGCAGGTTGACACAACAGGCAGATCACATCTTACAAGACTCACTTTCCCACTTGTACAGTAATATACCTTTTCTCAGCAGGGTATTACCATTATTTGAACCTAGTTAAAATGTGAACACAACTGAAAAAATGTTATATTAAAATAAATCACTGAATAACTTGTATACAACCTTTTTTTTAATGCTGTGGTACAGATACATTAAGTAGTCTCATGCATAAAAGCATCACTAATTTGTGATTTAGAAAAATTAAAACCAAGACTTAAACATTGAATGTAGACATTTTCCTGAAGTTACATTGTTTTCTTTAATTTTCCTGAAAGATAGTCTAGACTCTTTATATTTGGAAGTCTTAACACTTTTTTTGCAAAAGTGTCTCTCTTCATTTTTTGAGTAATTGAGTTACTGCATACTAGAACCTTGTCATCTTTCAGGTAACTGAGCATAAATCCAGATTGAATCTGGTACTGCCTCTCCTGAGGTGGTGAAATTAAACCTGGACCTGAGCTGATTTGGGACAGTGGTGGTGCTTGAGCATCTTTTTGTAGTGCCTTAGTAACAGCAGCATTAGGGGAGTGTACAGTGCAAGTGCAGTAGGCTTGGTAGGCAGCCAGCCGAGTCCATGTGGGCTTGCTGGTCGAGGTCTTGTGCTGTGTGGAAGTGGCTAAACTGCACCTGGATCCAAGTTGGCGTGTGAAGTGCTACAGCTGGGTTCTTGCAGTCCCCTGCACGTGGTCTAATAAATCCAAACTGGATTTGAGGGGAAACCGCTCTGTCTCCCTGCATCCATGGCTCAGTTAATCTGCAAATAGGATAAACTGCCCATAAATAATTGAGAGTTCATAGTATACTGCATGTTCCAGATAAGAGTTAGAACACGCAGTATTAAAAGAGATTTTTTAGAAGTCGTCAATTACACTGAGTTCACCTTCTTGTCCTTGCTAATTGGGGCAAGAGCATGCAATGCCAAAATCTGATATGATATTCTTAAAGTGAGAAGATTGGTATTTTCAGTAAAGTTCTCAGGTGATTATTTTGAGTCCGCTTATACTTTTGAAGTGTAAGCAAACTTAATATACGTGGATGCAAGAAACAAATTGTGGGATGCAAGTCTCTTTTCATGGCTGATCAGTAGTAATTTTTCAGAATCCATACCAACTGAAGAAAACATGAAGTAGATTTATTACGTGCTATATTCTTGTGAAACCATTGGTTTCAAATAGGAATTATTTATGTGACCCAGTGCAGCCTGGCATCTTGCCATGCAGAATAACAGTATGTGCTGGTTTAATATGTGGTGCACCATAATCACTGATAGAAATGTGGTGATCAGATTATGTCTCTTCAAGACAACTGAAATGATAGAACTGAGGTGAATGGAATATTTGAATTTTTCAGATCAATAGTTTCTTAGACAATATGTTTAATATTAAAAAAAGACTGTAATGAACTTGGTATGCTTTTTTGCTTTGTACAGTACATGTNTGTTAAATCACACCATTTTCAAGTGCATTTTATTATTATTTTTTTTTAATGAGGATGGATGCATTCCTGAAGTGATCTGTTCTTGAATGTAGCATCCACAAGATATTTTATACTCAGTTGTGTTATTTTGGGGGTTGGGGCCTGTTAAAATTCTAGTTTTGTTGGTGTAAAGTAATTTTTATAGATCTAATGTAATTCCCATGAAATTAATTCTAAGAGCCTAGGCATACTTAGCCAACATCTTCTAGAACTGTTAGAAGTGCCAATTGTTAAGTGCTTGTTTACGTGAAGTTATCATAACACATTTTTAAGACTTCAAGTTCTGTTTAATGTCCCACTGAAATAGAAGCAAGCAAGTATCCTCACAGATTCCAGCTGTGTGAATTTCCAAAGTTTTCGACTTGGACCTTTTAGTGGGCCCATGTATGAGGCCGTTACAATAATTAGTGTGTTATCAGAAACCAAGATAAGTTTGACTTTTTTTTCTTATGTTGAAAACTTCAATTTATGAGGAATTTGAATCAATTCGTAGTTGGCTGAAAGCCAATTTTTCACCTCAACTCTTAACGTGTGTTTGAAAAACGAACTCACTTCCTAAGTGCCTTGTGAATCTGCAATGATTAATTCTTCTCATTATTTTGCTGCAAATTCTCATGACCCTCTGTGATGATTCGATCACCCACTTAGAGTTTATGCATATTCATATCTTTCCGCTCCTGCTGCAGTCGTTCAAGTCTCCTTCACTGGTGTGGTGTGTGCTTGGTGCAGTAATTGAGCTGCAGTAGATTGATTACTCTGGGGAGCTGTAAGGCCTTTAAAGGTGAAAACATATCAGTCCTGTTAATTAGGAAACAAAGCTCTGGTGGCAAGTTCAGCAGTCAAATGCTTCCACTGTAGAAATGAGGAAAAGTATGATTTGTTCCTTTCCATGAACCCTGTTTACTTTTTTATATGTGAATTAGATCTGTGTTGGCTGTAATACGCTATCTTCTGCACAAGCCTATCTTGTATGATTGTGTGGTGTTGGTGTCTTAAAACAAAAAGAACTATATATTAGGTATTGATTGTAATTATTAGCTGCTGTTAATCACCTCTTAAATTATAGATTATTTTAGGCATTACTTGACCTATAAAGTTAAATGAGAGATGAAAAATTGAATCACTGATTGTAAACTTCAACCAAAAACATTGATACCGTTCACTTTTTCAGACCTGAATGTCAAAGTCTTTTCTCTGAATTAAAACAATAGATTTTCAGAAATCATAATAAAACCTGGGGTCCCTCCTTTCTACTATTAAGATGTCTATTGCCTATCATGTGCAAGATTAATTAAAGAGACTACGTTCTTAAAATTAGGTGAATATTAAATGATAGCATAAGGTTTCATCCAGCAGACAGCATCCTTACATCATCATTGTAAGTACCCTGTGGTTTTATGTTGCTAAGCACTCTAATCTAGAGTGGCCTATTACAAAGATATTAAGGGTAGGGGAAACCATCTGCCACACAATCTATCCATAAGGGTCAGAAATAAATAATTTACAAGTAATTTATATATCTTAAAAACCACTTTTTCCCTGTAATTATGGGACAACAGATTGTAGAATACAGATGCTGTGAAAATGCCACTGTTTTTGTAAACAGTGTGTGATCCATTGGTACTTCAGAGCAGGTTATACGATGCTGTTGTCATACCTGTTCCTGCTGAGGTCAGGAGGAAAAGTCTTGCTGAAACAACTGTACATGAGATCAGACTCAAATTACTGCGTCTTACACCAATGGATATCACATTCATTGTTTGTGTGATGGTTTTTTTGCCTCTGTTTTAGGCGTTTATTAACACTGCAAAGGAGATCTACGAGAAAATCCAGGAAGGAGTTTTTGACATTAATAATGAGGTAACTTTTAGTACTCTGAATGCTTTTTGTTTGTTTTTATAAATGTACAAAATTCACCTTCCCTGGAAGGCTGGGCAGTAAAATATTTGTCTGTTCCATTTGGATATAGAATTGTCTGCCATTGTGATAAAAATGGATTAAAATAAGTGACCCTATCCATCCATGAAGCATCGCAAAATAATATAAATCCCCAAAAGAGAAGAAAATCCACTTTCATCCACTTCTCCATATGGTGTCATCTGTTTTCAAAGATAATTTTCCACTATGTAAATGGGGGACCATGTTGATATGCCAGATGCACTCCATGAGCTGTCCAGTGTAGGGGAGGGATTGCTTTGAGAGTTACATAAAAGACTTTTGAAATTTTCCTGGTTTAGGTGGCTGGGTTCTGTAGGGAATAAAAGATTAGCCATTTTGCCTATGCACATTATCGAAATTACAGATTATCGAGGCCTGACTCTTTGCTTGTTTGAGGTGGGGGTGGGGACGTGGAGCTGGGAGCACTTTTGTAATGCAAGAGCCTAGAAAGACCTATAATGTCTCTTGAACTATGAAATGGTTGTGCTGTTGAAAATCTTGCACAGTTAGGAGAGAGGTTCATGGCCATAGAAGAAGCAGATTCAAATTCAGTGGTAGTTAAGTAGAAATATTAGGATCATATAGAAATGTTAGTATTGTGTGAGCTCTCTGTTAACATTTACATAAAAAGTCACACCACAAAGCTTAAATTTGACAATGTGAAGTGGTGTGTCCTTTCTGGTGCCTAATTTTTTATTTTTTTTTTGTCCTGCATGTCCCTAAATATGGTTGCTGAGGTGCTTGGTGAAGCCACATGTGAAACTCTGCACCACCACTCTCTATTCTGTATCTGCTCTGTGTAGAGGAGCATTCTCTGTCTGGGTCTGTCAGTCTGACGCTTCTCTTAAGCATTATAGTCCTTGCAGAATTGTTCAAAGAGTAGTGAGGGAATTGGAACGACTCAGTTAAATAGTTTTACCTCTTTCTGCTTAATACATTTCAACACAAGAAAATTTAGACTATTAAAAATATTGCTTTTATGAGTTTAGAGAGGAATTCATGAGAAACCTCAGTAGTATGCAAAGTATTTGCATTAGGAAACTTGTAGCTAAATAAGACCTGAATAGTAGTCCTTCAAAGACATGAATTCTGACTGGAAAATGTGTGTGTGCATGTATGGTGTTTTGGTGAAACACTTCTTAAATTCAGTTTAGTGATGAAAAACTTAAAATTTTCTTTAACATTTTTCCTAAAGAAAATACACTCAGTAGTGCACTATAAATTGGACAGTAATCAGAGTGAATGAAAAAGCATGCTCGTTGTATCTGTCGAGTTTCATATAGTAGCTGACTGCTTTACTGTGCCTTATGGAGCTTTGATTGCAATATGCTGTCAAGAGCCAACAGTCCGTGCTATTTATTTGGCTTTATGCCAAGTCTGGCTCCTTGATTCCTCAAGAAGTTGCTATCAGCCCAGAGGGGGCAAAACCAATGAGCCATAGGGCATGCTTTTTATTAAAGAGGAGTCAAAGAGCGAAAAGAAACCACATCAGCTGCTGTCAATACTGAGCTAGTGCCAGAAACCCCAAGGCTACTACTGTTGCAGAACAACTGCCAAGCACTATAAATCTGAGATTTACTGTGACGCAAAGTTTCCTTAAGAGCTTAATTTCTGAAGCTACTGTATTACTTTTCTCAAAGTGCTGTATTTTTAGGTAAAATCCACTTGAGGGAGCGAGGGTTAAGATATAAGTGTGATTTTGATGAATGAAAGAGTTACGCTGTGTGTGGGTTCTTGGCAAGTAGCCATGTCTTTCGGGATCATAGAAATTATTGATGACACAGAACACTCGTATGCCCTTAGCCTCTACAGCTGATTCAACACAGAAAGAAATGCTGTCTAGAGAGGAAAAGTTTTATATTAAACTAATGGAGATTTTGGTGAGAGGGGAGAGGTTATACATTCCTAGCCAATGATATGTATTTTTAAAGCCTTATGCCAAGCAGTAATTCAAATACAGTTCTCGTGTTGTATACAACCTAGTTTAAGGTACGGAGTTTAAGGTACAGAGTTTAACATAGAGATAAAATTTAAATGAGAAGGAAAGCATCTTGCTTTAAATGATATTTAATTGCTAAGGACATATGGCTAAAAAAATATATAAACTTTGCTATATTTCTTGCATACATTAGGAGAACTTGCTTACATGATCTTCTAAAAAAAAAAATCTTTTCAAGTATATTAGTGTTCTAAAATACTTACACTGTGTATTAAACTTCATTTCAGGCAAACGGCATAAAAATTGGCCCTCAACATGCTGCCACTAATGCAACACTTGCAGGCAATCAGGGAGGACAACAAGCTGGAGGAGGCTGCTGTTGAGCCTGTTTTTACTTTCTAGCTGCCTGGATGGGGCCTACTAACTTGTTTGTTCACCCTTCCCTCCCCCCTGCCCCGCTCGCCTCCACTTCAATTCAACTGAGACATGAAACTTGTAAGTTGGTTTCCTGTTGCAGACGAAGACTTTATCCTTCAAATTCTTGTATAACTTTGAATAAATGGTTAATGTTCACTTAAAGACAGATTTTGGAGATTGTATTCATATCTATTTACATTTGATTTCCAGGTCAATTGATGTGATTATTTTTGTTAAATGTTGTCTTGTGCCCTTGACTACGAACTGAATTGTATTAAACACTACAAAGTCATCTGAGTATTTTAATCAGTTTGTGTAGTTAGGTTTCCCAGCTCCTGCGGTTACCTAATGTTTAATATTGTAGAGCTGTCCTCAAGTTTTTTGTCAATTTTCAAGGCTATAAAGAGCAGCGAAAGGACTCTTTTAATTCTGTATTTATCACTTTCTGTATATATAGTTTAATAACCTGCTTGGGTGTACTTGCCAAGCTAGAATTCTTTAATGCATTTGCATAAATTCTATACTACTTAGAGCTTGAAAACTACAGAAGCATTAATAGAAGTTGCTTGGACGCTAAATTTTAAGCCTTTTTGACATTGTTAGCATGTTCATCCTCCCCTGTCATTATCCTGAAGTCCAAGAGAAATGCTTAATGTATATTACTAGAGGCTACATACGTGCTATCTATTTTAATGCCAAATGTTTGCTGTTTGTCCACAATTTCCACAGCACCTCTTCAGAAATGGATTAGCTGTTTGCCTTAACGAATACTGTAGGTAAAAACAGAGTATGAATGAAAAGTAGAGGAGGAGTTGAAAAATTTAAAATAGCGCATTATAAAAACGTTGATCTTTTCTTAATTTTTTTTTTCTTGTTTACCACTTGATTTCTAGGTATATTTTTCATGCAAGGACAGTTTTTCAACCTAAATGTACAGTGGTTGTGTAAAGTTTTCTTTTAGTGACAACTTGTAACCCTAAATATATGGTAAGCATCTTGTCTATTGTGAAGAGGGTGTGAAAATAAAATCTGCCAGTTTGGAAATCTTGATGAAAATCAAAACTAGAAATGCTTTGGTACTTATTACGGTGGTGGCTGGGGGGGAATGTTTTGCCTCAAGTGAAGGGGTTGCAACAGTGCAAAACAAAATCCTGTGTTTAAGTGTTCATTTGTTAAAGTACAGAATATTCATGTCACTTTTCCTACAAATAAGGAAACAACTGAGTTTCCATCTCATCCTATTTATATAAATTGCCAGATAAAAGGGTGACACTAATGCTAGGCCATGCTTCATGTATCTAAAAAAAATAAAGGGAGGGGAATGACTGCAAAACTTTTGTCTTACTGGACCAATACTGACTGCAACACAACACTGGGGGACATGGATCCTCATGTCATCCGTTCTTGTTGTCAGAACTTTAACATCAGAAGTGAATGAAGTTCAGCCTGACAGGTGTAACATAGCAGTGGTTCTGAGATTAAATAAAGTTTGAAAAATGTGTGGAACCTTTTGTTTGTATGTGGGGGAAGGGAAAACTGATAAGGATTTGTGTAAGTTGCTGACTTCAAATGTGTCCTACACATTCAGAAGCATTACGAACAATGCAATATAATTATTTTCAACAATTTAAATTCGTAAGAGGGTACTTCATTTACATACTTTCAATTGCTAACTGTTTATTACATAATATTTATAAAACACAAACACTTAATTGCTTCAGTTGAAGCTTGAAAATTGTGCTGCATGACAGTGAAACCATGGGACTGAATTGTGTTGATGCTGAGGGAAAACTGGCTTGAGGTAACTAGATGCTCACAGGAGAGAACGAATGAGCAGGAGTACTTGCTTGAATTAATTGCTTGAGGATTTTTGAAACTGGCAACATTGCAGAACTCAATTGCTTGAGATGAGAGAAAAAGCATGATCTCTTATAGCAGCCCCAGCTACCCTACAAATGGGACTAAATTTCTCTTCCCCATAAAAATTGCCCCTGTTAAGGGAGCAGAGGAGGAAAATTTGTTACCTTGTCCTGAGAAAAACAAAAATGCTTGCTGTTCTAAGTGGTGATGATTCACAGAGCTAAAGTTTGACAGCCACTCATTTTCTGAAAGCTTGGAAGATCTATAGTATAGAATTGACCAGGAATCCAGGGCTATTATAGCAAAGAGGCATCAGTGCTTTTTTGGGGGGAGTGAGAGGCAGGGGGAATGTGCTGTGACTTACTATAGTTGAGTGTGCATACCAATTTTGGGGGGGGTTGGGTGGTTTTTTTGTCCTGCTGATTGGGCCTGACTTACATGCCAGTTGTACACTGTCCATTATGTTAAGAATCTGGTACTTTCAAAGAGGAGCTAGAGCAAAACTGAAGTTTCCTCGCATTCTGCCTGGCTTTTTGTCACAAGCTTTGTGCATATGTAATCTTTTTGTTGCCAGCTAGAAATCTGTATATTTCTGTTGGGTTTTTGGGCAGCCTCTGATCCTGTTTTATCCTGTTAGAATTTGAAAATATTACAGCACAGAACCTAGCAGCAGGGTTTACTTCTAGAGCGTGTTTATTCTTTCACAGGTTTCAATTTGACTTGCACATGAGTGACTGATAACTTGCCTAGCTCTCATGTTGAATTCCAGTTGCTTTTATTGGTTGCATTTTCATAGCCAAAGAATTACAATTTAATTGTTCCCTGGCAACTTGTACAGCTGTTGTATGTAATGTAAGGCTACTATTGATACTGAAAAATCATACCACCGTGCAGTTTCCCTGTACTCCCAGTTTAGCATATGGTAGTTAACTTACAAAAGAGTAAATTTGGAGTGACAAATCTGCTAAGCATTATTTTAAGACTTGTCTCTCTTATTTCTACTTAAAATGAGAAGCTCTGGGAATTTTGGCAGTCATTTGAGAAAGATTACCACTCCTCCTCAGTCTTATACCTGTGTGTTTCTGTTAACTTCAGTCATTCTGATTTATTCTTGTGCAAGATCAGACTCAGCGGTGACTTAAGGTAAATGACTGCCAAAACACTTACTGATAAGCTAAAATAACGAGACGCTGGCTGAAGCCCTGACAGGCAGTGAGCGCTTTGTTCCCTGCTCCAGAGATGTCTCTTCTGCTTTACACTTTTTGTGATACCTAGTTCACTGTAGTATCAAGTTGTTGAAGAGCCTTCAACTACAGTATTTATATATTGGTGGGGTTAGAAGGGCGCAGATAGTTTTAGGCTAAATGGCATAAATTCAAGTTGGGAAACTTAACTTCTGCCTTACGAGTTTACCTGTGACTGTTAAAGCACTAAAGTCTTCTTGGGAAGAAAGGAAAAACTCTTACCGGGCTCTAAGTTACAGTTAAACTGAATCTGAGTGGAAAAAATGTGTATGAAAAAAACTTAGACGTGTCAGAAGACAATTTTTTGCATTAAAGGATTTTTTTTTTAAGTAATCATTCTAAATGAGAGCACCGCAAAGTTGTTACCAGTGAGGTATTGCTTTTGTAAATACTGATGCCTGAGATGGTGATTCTTCATGACGGACTATCCTGACACCACTGATTTGTCCTGTGTCTCTCTTAGTTGTTTGTGTGGGGTTTTTCCCTCCTAAATCAAGTTTCTCTTGTGTATTACCTCCTTTTTGTCTTGTCTGTTCTGGTATTTTCATTCAAACAGAATCCACTGAGCAAAGTGCTGTTCTCCATCTTTACCACCCCACATCTGTTACACCTACCTTTAAGGGGATTTGCCCAATATGGAGCATTTGCTTTGGGGACGGAAGGTGTAGGCAGGGGGGGAGAGGGCTATACTGCCTTCTCACATGATTTAAAATCATGAGGAAAGTATGGCATGGGTTCTGTTACTTGTTACACGTACTATGTGTGCTGGTTTGCATGTGTGGGGCGATACAATTTGCCTACTCCTCTTCCACTATTGCATGGGAGGAGATAGGGGAGAAGGAGGAAGACTAACAAGTTTTATTTAGATACCTTAATAAATTTGCTTGCTGATAGCATCCTTACGATTTGTATGTACTTAATGTTCCTCCCCCTAGAATCTCCGGGTTTTCCTCTGCTGCATTACTGCAATGTAACTTTAACAGTATGCAGTGGTGATTTATTTTAATACGGTACTGAAATCTCCGTTTGTAAATAATCCAGGCTGCTGCTGCTGTGTAAGTAGCTGATGAAATGTCTTGACTGGGTCTGCTGCCTATGAAAGAAACCACAACATTAGGCAATAAAAACTACTAACAGAATGTTACAAAACCAAGACCATGACAAAAAAGCAGCATGTTGTGGATCTATCATTTTTATTCCTGGGACAGATTTTATTATTTTTGGAACTATTACAAGACTTATGTTAAATATTGTGGATGATAAGAGGAAACAGACTCTTGGCAAACATGGAAAACCAATTACAGCATATTACCCTATTCCCCTTCCAATAAAGGAGGGGCTAGGCTAAAAGTTTATTCCTTGCTTAGCAGCTGGAGGAGGGGAAGTTTTTTGTTCCTGCCTTAGGATTGGCTTAAGGAAAGAGATTGTTGCTGTATCGGTCTTACCACGGGCCATCCAAGTCGGAGAAGGCAAAGCCAGCATGCTCCGCAGTCAGTTTTATCCCAGTCTGAAGAAGTCTGCTGTTTGTCATGGGAGCGCTGGCTAAAGAGAAATCACTGTTCTGTACTGTCAGCTATACTGTTCACTTCAAAATAAAATTTAAAAACTCGCGTTTGGGTGCAACTTTCAATACTGCAAATCTCCCTGTCATGGTGATGAGTCTTTCTGAAAACTTGTTTTGACAAGTAAACTGGAACATCTGTCTAATACTCAGACATTGGATTTAATTGCTACATCCTATGGCTCTGTGTGACACAGAGGTGAAATAAGGTGTAGGGGAAAATCTACTCAAAAGTTTGTTTAGAATCCAGTCTACTACACTGTCTACATCCATTTGAACTCCTAGCCCACATTACCATTCCTGGAAAATTGTCCATGGCAGCGTGAATATAGATGAATCAATGCATCAACATGTTTTGTGGTTTTCCCCCCTCCCCATAGCATAGTAACAATTTTTAAAAATCCTTCTTTTAAAGAGTCAGAGAGAAAAATGTATTGGGCAGAATTTTGTTGATGGCTGGGACTGTGGTACATTTGGTGTAAATTATAGCAGGATCCAATTAACCTTCCTACTTAAGCCAAGTCCAGTACCATGTGTCAGCCTAACTGGAAAATGAGTGTTTCCTTATCCTAGACTCAGACGTAAAATACTGAGAGGCACAAAAACCCTTAAGTGAGAGGACAGCTCAAAAGAGACCGAGGTACAATTGTCAATTGAACATTGTCCATGTTGAAATAGTCACACAAACAGTACGTTTTCTGATTGAGGCATGGGAAAACATTTTCAGATGCAGGAAATGTTTGAAATAATGTGGCTTATAAGACAGTTAAATAACAAAGGTACTCGGGAAGACAAAAATCTTCATGGTTTCTCCCATGAAGATGCGGGGAGAGGCTGGCTGTTGGAACAAGCGTTACCCAGCAGCTGAATGCTGCCACCTATGTCTGGGAAGATGTCGCTGCTTGAGAACTGCAGCACCGAGTGTGATGTGATGAAGGAACTTCTAAATTTGGACGCCCTCTGGCCAGGTGCATACTGGCAGCACTGACTGGAGCTGAGGCAGCTTCCAGACTTTGATTTAAGGAGAGATGTGAAAAGAAACAGCGGCAGGGGGCAAATTAACTTGTCATGTGCTGGCTCAAAAAATACCTGAATAGACACATAGCACCTGCCTGGGATTGTTGTATACAGGTACAGCAAAGCTTTGTCTTGAATGTAGTGGGAAGCAGATTTTTCTGGTTTTTCTATTGCATTTTAATTTGTGAGGATGACCGGACCTTACTTATGGGTTGCTGGTTAAGTTCACGTCAAAAGGACTTAAGATAGAGAATATCTGAACTAAAAAATTTGTGTTTCGTGGTATCCTTGAGAGTCAATCCAGCCACTTCTAAGCAAAGCCCAAATGACTGATCTAAACTAAGTGGTCATCAACAAAGGTCTGTCAGCCAGTGGATGGGCTCTGCTGCTTCTCTTTGCTCTTCTCTTTGTTCAACTCTCACCTCACCAGTAAAACGTTCTTACATGGAAAGTAAAATGCTTGCGGTATCTGCCATAGCTATTGCTATGAAGCAGAAATAAAGTTTGTGAAGTAAAGTATGTGCAGTCTTGTAATCCTGTCTGGGATGTTTTTCTATAAAGCCACGTAACTTTGGAGAAAAGGGCATCCTTATCACTGAAGAAAGTCTAATGCATGTTGTCTCACAGCACTGGCCTGCAGGACTGACGGACCATTCTGCACCATCAGTTAATACTTTGGTATTTTCTCTGGATTCCTCTCCAAGTCAGATTCTGTTTTCTTTCCAGTTTTCAGAGCTCCACGTCTTGTTTCTTGTGTGTTTCTTCACATCTTCTTTACCTCACTTATCTTCCTTTTTGTGACTTCTCTCACCTTTGTCTTTCCTACCCGGAGTTTGGGGGTGAGTACCTGTTCAGGGGGAATGATGCAAGAAAAGGAGGAGCATATTTATGGCCGTGAAATCCTCTCTCCTAGGTCATCCCCAAGCAGGCAAAGGCTTCAGTACAATCACAGAAGAAAAATGCAGTTGCCTATTAGCAATTTTTTTTTTTTTTTGGCCAAGCACCATCCGAGTGGTGTTTTTTAACTTGTCTTGGGCTTTATTTTGAAGGTGTACATAACTTCATTCCATCCTATTGCCTTTCCACTTTAACTCAGTTGCTATGCAAGGCAAAAAGCAGTTTTCTTTCAGTGTCAGATGAACTCTGAAGTTGTTACCGTTTCTCACCAAAGGTGAAGAGGATCTATTCAGGGTGGCAGCAGAGGAGAAGCTGCTACTGAAACCATTGCTTCATGAGCCAAGGAATAAGCTTGTGTGCTGCAGGAAAGAGGAGATGTCTCTCATTATCTGGGTGCTGGGAGCCAGTGTGTTAAGGGCCGTCTCCTCTTCCTGCTCCACAAGGACTGAGGCGTCTCTTTGAGGTATGCAAAGCAGCAATGTGATACTCCCTAGGCTTATCAACCACTATCAGCTGGATCTGCTGTTTACTCCAGACTCCACCTTTGCTTGGAAAGTGCTTGCAATTCCATGAGGTAATTCTTCCTCCCAGTGCTGTGACTTGTTAGGACGACCATGTGCTCCTACTCTAAGCCAGAACAGAAAATGAAAAATACAACCCCGACATCCATGTGCCGTAACCTCCTTTTTCTCCGTGCTACTGGGGAAGACTTTTGTGCTTCATGCGCTTTTGCTCTTGCCACCATGGCAGTGGTCGGTTTGGGAGGGTGAAACACCGCAGCCCGAGCTGAGCTACCGTCCTCCCGCCAGCCAAGCGGCCCGACCAGCTGCCCTGCTTGGGCCCGCCTGGGGCTCCGGGGCCTATTTGCTCCCAACCCACGGCCGGTTTAGCCACAGGTGAGGTAAAAACCTGCTCAGTTGGCACCGAGGCCTCTGTGGCCGCTCTGGGACCGATACAAATCTGCATTATTTTGATTTAGCTCGGATTGATTAAGAACAGGTCTGGACTAACATACCATAAACACCTATTAAACCGAAATAAATACGTCTACAGGGGGCTTAACTTAAACGGGTGCAGCTTTGCCAGCGTGGGGGAGCCGGAGGCGGCGGTGGGCCTCGCA
>VXBL01001011.1:588-11965 GCA_013400195.1 Aramus guarauna | reverse complement strand
GGCGGCGGCGCGGGCGGGGTCCGGCCCGCCATCCCCTCGGGGCCGGGGCCGCCCTGGGAGGCGCCTGTCACCGGCTGCTCCCGCGGCACTCGCGGCTTGTTCGCCCCGCTGCCGCAGCCCCGAGGGGCCTCTCCGAGCGGCGCGGGCCGCCTGGGGTCCGGCGGGCCGGGCCCGCGGCGCTGTGAGGGGATGAGCTGAGGCGGTTGTTCGGCGGAGGCTCTCGGCTGTGGGGGGAGGCCGAGGGAGCCGAGCGCCTGCGGTCCATTTCCCCATCGCGGTCACGGTCCTCGGGGGCGGCTCCCTGGGCGTGTGTGCGCGGTGTCCCGCAGGAACTTGGCTGGGATTCCCGGGGGCGTTTCAGTGATGGTGTGTAAAGGTGACTTGAGGAAACGGGTCCGACGTTTCAGGCCCCGTAAGCCGAGCCCCTCAGGAGGTGAGGCGTTGGTTGTGCTCCGCTGTGGAAAGGCGCCGCGACGGAGCGCGCCCCAAGCCCAGCCGAGAAGGTTGAACCTGAAGAGGTGAGGTTTCCTCCTGGAGCGAGAGCGCTGACGGGCGTGAGGGGCCCTCCCCGCGCCGAGGGGAAGGGGCACAAAGTCAGGTCAGCACTTCGCGCGTGGGATCTGATTCCCTGGCGTTGCAGCAGCCGTGGCAGCTGTTGGCGTATTTCAGCCAGGCCGCTTCTTCGGATCATCCGGAGGACTCGCCTTAGTGTTGATTTTGCCTGTTCAACAACCGCTTTTTGCGCGCAGCCTTGCTGGCGGTAAGCGTTCTCCCGTCATTATACGAGTGCGGAGCCGTGCTGTTGTGTGAGCGCAAGGAGATGTCAGAGGGGTGACTTCAGCAGTAAACTTACTCCCTGCAACCTGGGGCTGAGCTGTGGCCGCTGCAAGGGCAGCCCAGCCGGTGGCCTCCCCTTGCCCCTGTCCCTGCGGGATCCCCTGAGAGCTGATCCCCGAGTCTCTCCTCTGAGCCAGCTCCAGCTGAACCATCGCTGAGCTGTACCTCGTACCTCCGTGACTGGCTGCTTACAGTAAAGACACAATATAGCTATTCTGCTTAGGAAAGAAATAATAGGAATTTTGAGGTTTTAAACTTCTTTCACTGCGTTTTATTATTTATAGCGCTATCTCCGAAGTAATTTCAACTACTGTTAAAAAGTTACTGCAGTGGAGGGAAAACACTCTCTTTCACTTTATTTTTGTAGTTGGCAAAAGGAAGGTGAGAAAAGAAGCAGTGAAGTTAAATATTTTGATCTTTAAGTGGTTAGACAATTGAACCTTTATGTCTGTAAATTTTTCCACAGCATTAACAACAAGTAACCATTTTTACTGTCACGTATTTTACTTGTGAATGCAGCAAGAATCTATCTGGATTGTATATCCCTGCACATGCCTTCTGTACCGATACTGGCTTTAGTACCAACTAGACTAGATGAAGAAAAAAAATAACATTTTCTCTTTGCTCCAAATTTTAAAAGTCAAGGAAGTGCTTAAAAGTTGACAGTGGGCATAGCTGGTATTTGCCTGGACAACTCCTTCAGTTTTAATTTGCTTTTTAGACAGAGTACACCACAGGCATGCCTGGACATTTGGCCCTTTGGAGCACTTTGTCATGGAGGAGTCAGATAACTAAACTGTGAACTCAAAGCGAAACCATTTCAGTGCTCACAGATGAACACCTCCTTTTTTGACCTCCTGATATCCCTAGTTTAGGTGAGATTAAATAAATGGAGAAATGTATGCGATGCATGCTTTTAGGTACACGCTAATAGTATGTATACATTGAAATACTGTTTAATAGAGAAACAAGCAGCATCTGAAAAGCACATAAGCTTAATTGATTCCAGACACAACTGGCCTGGATTTTGTTTCCTCTTATTCCAACTTTCTGACCTTGTAAAAATTATCTTGATTGTGTTATACTAAAACAAGGCCATGATCTTGCAAAAAAACGACCACGTGTGCTAGTGCTGAGGAGTACTGAGTAAAGCACTGTGTATGGAACAAATGTCGACAACATTAGGCCCCAAGTTCATTTGTTTGTTTTCCTTTGCTTATATCTAATCATGGTGAAGCAATAGTCTCACTTCTGCTAAAAGCAGAATCTGGGTTTTCATTTTTAAAGGCGGTGAAAAATGTGTAGTAAAACTTACAATTTGAGGTGAATGATAAGTTTTGGATTCTTACAGCAGTTTAAGATACTGGGATTTTATGGCATTTAGGCTAGGGGAAAGAACAGTGAGGGTTTAAAAATATGTATCACCTGTAATTTTTTCAGTACTTTTTGTGTGTGTGTGTAGTGGTATCTTTGTTTTTCATAAGATTGTTTCTAGGGATTGGTAGGAAAGTTTAAAGACTTAGTGGCTTTGATGATAACCCTTACGATACCGTGGTGCTTTTGTATAAACGTGTAGAAAAAAAACTAGGACAGCGTAAAGTGTTAGATGTGCTGCTGTCTTTGGCACTGGAGAACTTTGGAGTATAATTGTATTTTCTGCTTGACAAAAATCCAAGGTCCAGGTACACTGATCCTTTTGTTGCAATAACTGCTGCTGCTCCTTCGGTTTGGGAATCTGCGGCTTGGTAGCCTTAAACCTCTGTGAAGAGTTGTGACAGAAAAACGTCTTTCCAGCATGTTGAACTGAACAGANATCAAGAATAAACTATGTGTTTGTGCCTTTGTCAGCAAGACTCCCATGGGGCAATCCTTGTAAGCGCTGGGATTGCCTGTTTGGTAGCAGGGAGGCTTATAAAAAGCAGCTCCAGGTGGAAGTGGGCCTTTTCCTGCTCCTCCCTCTGTCCTGCTGCAATTCCCTTTCATCCAGGCCCAACAGCTGCCTGCCTTTGAGACTAAGGTACGAATGTAACAGAGTTGTGGACACTTCACCAAGATATTGGGATATCTGCCATCACTTAGGTTGATTCATTGACACATAAATGTTTGGGGGAGTTTCCTTGTACGTAATATAGTACATCAACTTATGGTGGTCGTACAAAAAACTTTTAAAAAGTTAAGCCTATCTCTAAAGAGAATGAGCAGCTTCTATATGTCATTAAACTTGGTGTCCAGGAAGTTGGCGTGAATAAGGCTGCCATCTTGTTTGGGCTTTTTAGCTCCCTTGTCAAGGCTTTTTATTTCCCTGCGGAATGCAAGGTGGAAATGGTGTGTGGTAGATTACTTATTACATACAGAAAACTGACAGCATGTGCAGTATTCTGACCCAAAAGTCATGTTGGTAACCTACTACACCAAAGATTAAACAAGAAATACTAGTGCTACTGTATCTGTTGTCTTTATCTTCTAGCGACTGTTTTACATCTTTTCTGTTCAGTCGTAGAAGAGCTTCAAGTAAAATCCTGCCCCTTTAGAAGCAGTGATATAATCTGTGCTCTCAGTGCGGAAAAACCCAGCATGTTCTGGCTTGCATTTTTTTAAGAGAGAAAACAATTGGTCCATTGCTTAAAAGTTGTGCCATTAAGCGCAGCGCTACTTAGTGTGCGGCCTGCGAAGTGTGACCCGTGGCGTTACAGATGCAGTGCGCATCCCCTCCCTCCTCCGTCACCGCAGGGTGAGGACACCAGGTCTTTCTGCCTTAACTGAAATAAGCCAGTTCTGTTCATCTGCCAAGAATGTACAAGTAAATATAATGATTGGGTAAGTCGCTTGTAATACCCAAAGTATAAACAAACTTGTGCATAGGAAAGGTGAGTTTGTGGCAGGTTTCCAGGGCAGTTCCCTCAGCGCTGCAGAGCTGAGGCGTTCCTCTTTAAGGGTAAGGCAAATTTAAAGATCTTTACGCAAGACAGAAACAGGAAAGGTGCGGAATGGAGGGATACAAAATGAGGTGTCTGGTGGTGGTGGTGCTTTTAACACTGACCTGTGGCTCTAGATTTATTTCTTCTCGAGTGGCCCTCAGTGGAATTGAACACCTCCACTTTCAAATCACGTCAGCACGAATGACAAGTACGCAGCGTCTCCCAGAATCAGACCTAACGTGTCTCCTATGAAACATGTGGATGAGGTGAGGTGTTCCTTTATCTGTGAGCTGTCATTATCCAAGTATTTTTTGTTAAATTCAGGTTTAAATTTAATATCTGTAACATTCAATTAATGGTGCATTGTTTTAAATACTCCGATGATCAAACTCTACTTAGCCAGGTGGTTGTTTCTGTTCTTGTAGTGAAACGCTGCACAAGGGATACGCGTTTGGCTGGATTGTGAGAAACTGCGAAGATGGTACAAGTAAGTGTAAGTCCTTACATGTTTGCTGAGTGTATATCACGCTTTTTGAATGTCCCAGTACCCACAGTAATTAATGGGTGAGCGCATTATCCTTTTCCTCCACGTTACGCTGTTTCTGTAGAGACATTCAGATTCCAAGTTTTGGCCCTTCTCTTTGATTGTTCATGCTAGTGAAGTGAAGACTACAGCTGACAACTTCACTACTCTGTTGCAACAGAACTCTGCAGTGAGCTTTAAACTTAACTATGTATGAGACTGTTTTCTCAGGGGTAGGTCTGAAACAGTGGAAGGAACAATTTATTTTCCTTTTTCTCCTCTGTATAAAAGTGCAATGATTTTATGTATGTCCCCATATCCTTTTGAAACCAAATCTTCCATGAACGCCCTTCTGGAGAGAGAAGGACAAGATAGAGAGGGAAAGAGACAGAAGAGATGTTGCCAATTACTCTACTGTAAGGCACCGACGTACTACTGTGGTAAATGCAGTATCAGGATCACAAAAGAATAATATGGATTGACGTAATGTAGAGCACATTTATGAAATGTTTCAGTTGCACCAAGCTGTGAAGATGGTGACCACTAAGGATGATCACTTCAGAAATCAAAATGAATTTAATAAATGCAGAAGTGAAAACAACTGTCAATTTCTTGGAGAAATCAAGGTAGGTGGTTAGAGGGAGTTTGTAGAGAATCGCTAACAAAATAGCAATGGACAATGGAATGCTTTTGCAAAATGCAATGCCCTCTTAGGATTTATCAATAGGTGGCATATGTAAGTCATAGAGAAAGATGTAAAGATGACTCCACTAAGTGCCTGTGAGGCCTCAGCTGCAGTATTGCCTTTGGTTTCATGTTCTGTGCTGAAAAATAAAGTACAGGACAGGGCAAGACAAAATAAGAGATGTAGAAATGGTGAAGGAAGGGAGGATGTTGAGCCTGGAAAATAATTTTTAGAGGGTATTGGATAAATTTTTCAATCTGTGAAAGGTTAGAAGAGGTTTGATCAACTGTTTTTGAACACTGGGGTAAAGATGAGATAAATCGGATCTGTACAGAGGGGAGATGTCTCAGACTGGATATTAGGAGGGTGAGAGGAAGATTTAAATTGGATATTAGGAGGGGGTGGGGGAGATGCGACAACATTTACATCGTTACAGTGAAATACCAGAACAAGCCACTTAGGAAGTTCGAGTATCTGCTCCACGGAGGGTTTCTGAGAACAGGTTAGACAAACATCTGTTGGGGATTGTCTGGGGCTACTTTATCCTGTCTTTGTGCAGCCAGGGGGGACCAGATGGTCTCTTCAGATCCCTCTCAGTCCTCTTCCTAGAAGTTTACCGAGCAGGGAGGGCAGTGGACCCAAGTTTAATGAGAAAACGGTGTCATCCTCTTAGTTGATCCTCTTTCAGAATAGAAAAAGAATCCAAGAGAAACCACATCTAACTTAACTATATAAGTAAATGGGTTTTTTTGCTTGGGTTTGTTTTTAATTGTTGACTTGCAATTTTATGAAGCATTTCCCAAAAAAATACATGAAAAGTCATAAAGTTTAACACATTTAGGGTGTTCCTTAGTGCATTTGTAGTTAAACAGCTTAAAGAAACACTTTTAAATGTATCTTTTTCTCATGAACACAAGTAGCAAAAATAACAAGTTTGTAAGTATTTTTAAGGCTATTATAAATGTGTGTCTGGCTGTGGGTTTTAAATTGCCTCCCATTTTAAAACAAGTCACGACTATACGCATAGGTATTTCTGACCATGTCCGAGAATGTCGCACCCAGGTGTTCCTTGCATGTGCAAACCCAGGAAATAATCGTGACAAATCACTTTTGCTCCCCAGTCCGCAGAAGGGACGAATTATTCGGTACCTGCTCTGAAAAATCCATCTTGAAGGAAAGCTGAATGGAAACGTGAAAGTCAGCGCCTCGCTTCCTCGGCAGGTGAACTCTGTGACTGCAGCGGCGTTTCCCTCCCTCCCTGCCTCCCTCCCTCCCTGCCTCCCCCGGGCTGCGCGCTGGGAAGTTCCAGTGAAATATAGTTGCTGTGGAAAGTCCTGCTCACAGCGAGGAGACGTGACCTCTCGGCGAGTCAGATCCAATTTTACAGGCGGCTCTGAGTCAGGGTGGAGCCCGTGAACTGAACTTTGTATTTAAGAAGGAAGTGATGTTGGTGGCAGCTTGTGTTGCTAAGCAGATGAGTTGCCGTATTTTTATGTCAGCTGATAGTTTCGTCGGGCGTGTGACTTCATTCTTAGATATGATGCCTTCCATTTATTAAGGACAAAGGTCAGAAACTGTCAGCAAGGTGATAGCTGTGCCTCTCCATATAAGAAGAGGCATGTTCCACTGAGCCATCAAAGATGGAAATGGGAGCCCTTAATGCTGCTTCTGCATGGTGAAAACAAAACCGACCGTGAAGCTGTCAGTTCGTGTCACGGTCCAAGAGCAAACGTCCTCATGAGCAGGGATGTTGTGGAGTAGGTCAGTTCCCCAGTGCTGCTCCGTTTTTATAAGAACTCACTACCATTCCCAGTTAAAGAGGTGGCCTGTCTAACCCAGTGTCTTGTTTCCAGTAGTAATGGGAGTTGGAGGCTGAGGTGAGCCGTTGAGCACTGGCCTGTTAAATCAGAATTGAGATGGGAAGCTAAGCGAACCTGCCTCTGATAAAATAAGCGGTGAGTCTATTTGGGAAGGAGAGCGGGTTGTTTATCACCTCTGTGCCACTGGCACCCCAACGGGTCAGCCATCCAGATCCTCACGGGTCAGTGGCAGCACCCAGGCAGCGTTTCTGAGAGACCTGAGCATGAGAGTGCAGGCAGGTTCCGGGCAGCTGTGGGCGGCTGCCCACGTAGCCTCGTAACCCACAGTGGCGCATCACGGTGCGCTGTCTCAGGTGGCATTTCCCCCTCTTCCCACTTCAAAGTCTGCTTACGTCCCTAAGTTAGCCTTGAGAGAGCTGTATTTTGCTATCCTTGTTCTGACAGATATTATTGTATGAGAAAGCTTCCATGGAAAAGAATGATTTTTGAGAGTAGTATTAATTCTTCTTGTTGGATTCCCAAGGGTGAGGCAGCGGGGAAGGCTGACATCCCTCAGAGAGCTTTGCCCACGTAAGGCCTGGCAGGTGAGCGGCATGAGGACACGAGCTGCTGGAGCTTGCTGCCTCTCTGCTTTTCTGGTTCAGTTTCTCAGTTAAGGAGTTCCCTGTCACAGAAGTGGCTGTTTGGGCCAATTCCAGCCTTTGTCAGTCCGGCTGGCTTGACTTTCAAAGAAAAAAAACCCAAACAAGCCAAGCCACACAACTATCTACCCCGGTTTGCCCTCTGTTCCCTTAGCTTGCTGGTGCCACAGGGTGGCTCCTTGTAGCACTTGTATTTCTAATGCTTTTAGCTTTTCAGCTGAAATCGTTAGGGTTGTTCTTTCTGATACGAGTCTACTGCTTCCTGGTACCAAAATCCACGTGCTCTCAGTATTTCAGTATGCTGTACGCTGGTGAACAACTTCTTCTAAAAAAGGAATATTATTTAGCATGTGGCACATCCTTACTGTCTGTGCCCTTTTGCCCACATTACCCTCTCAGAATCACGTGCATCCATTGCTGCCTAATTTTTGAGAAACTTTGAGTAAAACTTTCACTTGTGAAAGAAAAAGAAACCGTTTGTCTTTTTCGCTTCTTCCCCATTTGGCTGAAACAACATTCAGAGATGAATAAAACGTGAGCGTGTGTCGGGGTCGTGGGATTTTGGAGCCACTTCCCACCAATCCTGGGACAAAACGTGATGCCTTACCTCATCTGAGGCCGCAAAATGGCATCCTGAATACGGAGCCTGAAAGGCAGCTGCTCCAAACACAAGCTTGGGCTCCTGGCGCAGTTTCACATCCCTCCTTGCACAAACAGAAGTAAAAGAAAGGCTGTGAGATGAGAAGTTGTTGAGGTTTGGGTACATCTGTACAGAATTTCCCTGGGAGCTGCAAGTTCCTTCATCAAAGCAAAAAAAGCCTTCTGGGAGAAGGCAGCTGGGGGGTGTGCCACAAGCACGGGCCCTTTCTGTCGGGACTGATGCATGGCTTGGACCGTCGCAGTGCTGAGCAGGTGAGGAAGCGGATGTGCTTAACACAGCTTTTCTCAAGCGGGGTGGGTTGCTCCGAGCTCAGCGTGACGGTCCTCGGCCTGGGCGGCTCCCAAACAAGGCCAATACCCGGACTGGGTTGCCAGAAATGCGGCACGGGCTGCTGGGGCCTCGTGGCCCGAAGGCCTGCCTGCGCACGGCTTGCCTGGGGACTCGGCATTGCGAGATGTCATCTGCCGCCTTCGGAGGTGACAAACGTCTGGACCTTAAGATCGCATTTCACTATACTTGCCTTTTAAAACAGATGCTGGTTCTTCAAAGTCTACTGAATAAACAACCTTCCCTTGCATTTTCATGTTGATACTAACCGATTTGCATTTTGTAATACTGATGTTTTAAAACAGATGTAAATGCCGCTCGGTAATCTCTGTGCCGTACTTCTTACGGAGTACATTAACTTATCTCTGCATAATTATGCCTGTCATACCCAGCGACTTGCTCAGCTTTGTACAAACTATCCCCACCTTGAAAGTTTACCTAGCTAGGTAAAGTGTAGCAATTCATCGGGGTTTTGTCGGTACACATACCCTTGCTCTGCAACTGCTGTTGAAATTCTCAGCCATTAATGCAAATTCTTTCTAATCTGCGAGCCAAATGCCTGCCTGCATCGGATGGATTATTTGTCCCCACAGCATACAAAGGGTTGGGTGGCTACAAGTGAATTTTTCATCCCTGTCATCTCTTGCATATTTTAATAAGCTGTTACCAAAAAGGTTAATCATGAAGACTTCCATATCGCTGTTTCCTCGCTCCTACGGAGCTGCAAAGTGCTTGTTGATAACTTGGGGGGTGACGACTTTCTCTTTGGGGACTGGCTGAAGCACGAGTTAAGATTTCAAAACTTTTTACTCTGTAGCAGCTACGCAATGATGTATTTCATCATTGATTCTGTCCCTTGACTCCGCTCTTGTGAGATCCCACCTGGAGTACTGCGTCCAGCTCTGGGGCCCCCAGCACGAGAAGGACGTGGAGCTGCTGCAGCCAGTCTAGATGAGGGCCGCGAAGCTGATCAGAGGGCTGGAGCACCTCTCCTGTGAGGACAGGGTGAGAGAGTTGGGATTGTTCAGCCTGGAGAAGGGAAGGCTCCGAGGACACCTTACAGCAGCCTTCCAGTACCTGCAGGGGCCTACAGGAAAGCTGGAGAGGGACTGGTTACAAGGGCATGGAGTGACAGGGCAAGGGGTAATGGCCTTAAACTAAAAGAGGGTAGATTTAGATTGGATGTTAGAAAGAAATTCTTTACTGTGAGGGTGCTGAGGCACTGGAACAGGTTGCCCAGAGAAGCTGTGGCTGCCCCCTCCCTGGAAGTGTTCAAGGCCAGGTTGGATGGGGCTTTGGGCAACCTGGTCTAGTGAAGGGTGTCCCTGCCCATGGCAGGGGGGTTGGGACTAGGTGATATTTGAGTTCCCTTCCAACCCAAACCATTCTATGGTTCTATGACTATGATTCATCATGTCTGGTACTACTGTCAGTCTGCACGTGCGTGGACACGTGCCACACTAGGACCGCGTCCCACCTTGGAGTGGTGAAACCCCGGCAGCACTTTGCCTAACTCCCCGTTTCCTGTCGTTGCTGAGGACTTGGAGAGCAGCTGCATTTCTCCCGGTTCTGTGAAAGTGCCGTTTGTGGATTCTGTTTTTTCTAATGTTGGAGAACGTTGGGAGAATCCCATCATGTTTTTATTACCCGAGCAGTAAGCCAGCTGATTTCGTAGGCCACAGCCTGAGGATGATTTATGGGAGCTGGGGAGTTGGTTCTGTGCCTTCAGCAAGCAGCACACACTAGAGACCGGGGCTTTTTTTTTTGCCTCGGAACAAATATTTAACTAAATACCTATACATGTCCCCTCTCTTTGCTGGTGCCATGCGAATATACTTCTTTTTAAAAGAAATGCTGCGTTTCTTTGATTGCCTTACGCTGTCACCGCAATATTCTTTAAAAACTTTTCATGCTCGGAAGCTTTGCAATCTGATTTCTGCTCAACAAGAAACTGAAACAAGTTTCTAGGGGGAGCAGTGAGGCTGCTGGCAGTTGGTCTCAGAATGAGTTTCTTCTGCCCCTAAATCTTGGAGAACTTAAATCTTTGAAAGCAAGGGGAGTTCCAGGTGAGTTTACACTGTGCCAGGGTGCTTGGCTGCCAGATCAGGGGCGCAGTTAAATGATAGGCACAGAAGAACAGACTTGCAGGTAAATTGTTTCTAAGCTGTTTACTCTCTGGTCTGTCAACATACTGCAAGAGAAAACTGAAACTGATTACACTCAGTAACTTGGGAGGATACCTCTGTGTAGGTTGTTTGGTTTTGGGTTTTTTTCACAAAGCGGAGAAATGCACATTAAAAATAGAATGATTGTAAACGGAGCAAATTTGGTGCAGGTACATTTGGGGCATGAGCTGTTTCAAAGTTTTTTAAAACACTATTTCCACTTGCTATTTTTAACTTTATGGAAGACCATGGTGAAGAACAGGGAACGTATTATACCGCACCATCACGTGCTATCAGCTTTTCAACACGTTTTTCATTTGAAAGCATGGGACGGCGTCACCTCCCCGGCTGCTGGCCCCTCTCTGCGTGACCGCACGGGCCCGGCTGCACGAGAGGTGGTGACGCCTCTCCATCTGCAAACCGTCCCTTCTCCCGAAAAGGTGCTTTCCCCCCTCAACCCAAGAGAGACGGAGTGGGCTAGACGCGAACAACAAGATGTGGAAGACTTTCAGACTTCTTCCGGAGAAGCCTGAAATATTTCCGCGGCCATAGCGGCCCTCGCGGCCCAGCACCGATGCAGACACCTGGATCGATGGAGCTGACGACCCGAGAAGCGAGAGGAGCCTTTGACATCCACCGTGTCCTGGTCCGGCTCCCAGCTTAGAAACGGTGTTAAGAGAGCGGAGAAGAAAAGCTGTGAGAGCTCCTGCGAAGATGCCTTGTCTCTCCGCCATAGAAGAGGTATGAGGGTGGGTGCAGCAAACAGCCCCGAAAAGGGGCGGCGGTGGGGGTGGGGGGGT
>VXBL01001009.1:0-18566 GCA_013400195.1 Aramus guarauna | reverse complement strand
AGACACTCAGCCCATCCAGGAGCTTCGCCGAATCCACCCCTCCCGGACTAGCCCCCCTTTATGGTGAGCAAGGCGTCACATGGTATGGAATAGCCCCCGGCCAGCCTGGCTCACCTGGCCTGGCTCCTTGGGAAATTAACTCTATCCTAGCCAGAACCAGGACATGAGTTTATTCATTGCATTATTCTCTTGCTCTTACTACATTATTTCTTACACCTGTATGTATATAGTTTTTATATGTACTATGAAGTTATCATGAAATAAACATTTTTTATATCTAAGAAAATAATAGTTTATCTGCAGTTTTCAACACACAGAAAATAATAAGGCAGAAGAATATTGTGAAGAAAAAACCAAGTCTTTTGCCTAAAAAAGCCATTATTCCTAATAAATACACAAGGGACTACTTTTGCAACTCATTTTTACAAAGTACTAAGTAAAATTATTTGTAATTGGTTAGCTTACCAAAAATAAACAAGGTCTACTACTCTTTCAGATCTCACACCCAGAGATTTGTCTTTTTTTTTCTACTAGTAAATACAGGGAAATTAAGAATTAACAAGTTATAGTTCCTTTTTTACTATAAAAGTATTTAGAGCATAGTGACAAGATGGGGGGAGCCTATATTCCTGTAATAGGTACTTGCAGTCTTTCACCATTTTACTAGAAAAGCAGACAAGCATACTCAGTAACTTCAAAACTTTGTTCCTTTTTTAGTGTGATGCTAGAATTGAGGAATGACAGAGGGGATCCAAACACATCTAATGCCTCCTGAGAATGAACACTTTTATAATTTAAATGAAAAACTACAGAGAAAGAGGTTTCTTCAGAAAGCAGAGAGAAAGGGAGATTGTGATAAGATTTACAGTATTTTCATTTTCACCAAGCCCTTGCAGATAAATAATGAGAAATAGTTTTCCTCCCTGCATCTAGCAATTTCACTTTGGCTTGAAAGATTCCACTTTGGAGCTTTCAAGAGGCAAAGTTAGAAAGAAAAAGCCCATTCATAGAATGACCTTTCTTAGGAGAAAAAAAGGTGCACTAAGGTATGAACATGGCCCATAGACTAAGCTCAATGCAAGGCTTTTCAGAAACCAGTTGCATTGGGTCTGGCTGCGATTGTCATGTAAAAGGGTATGAGTCTGATACATGGCTGAGAGACACCCTCCTGTTGAGTCAAGAGGTTCAGAAAGGACCCCCCTTGCTTTCAAAACTCCTTCTCAGAGAGGAGCCTAGGTGCAGCTAGGTCCAGTCTTAATCCCAGACTTGGTCAATGGTTTATGTCTAAAGGATTATGTGTGTAGCCACTTCTCAGATTCAACATTTGCTTGTCAGAGCCCCCTAAAGGACTTTCACTGAGACAGTTTCGCAAAGTTGAAAAGAAAGGTAATTTATTGAGGCGACAGTTACAAGAAGTTTGGAATTGCTGTTGATAAATACACTTACTGCAGTGGTGCTAATATATGATGATAGTGCTAGCAAAATGCTATCCTGGGCACAATGCTTACCAAGAAGGTGTCCCTATCTTGGGTGGAGGAGAAGGAGCACAGCCTGTCGACTGCCTCTTCTAGGTATTCAATCTCTTCTCTCCCCCCCAGGGGTATTTTCCTCAATATCCTTTATATCCTAACCTCAGTTGTTCTCCTCCCTGGGGTGATGTTTAACATGATTTGGGTGGAGAGTTGAGTACTTATAGTCATATATGTTTAGCATGTACTTCTTTAAGCTCATTATCATATTCAAGAATGTTAACTTTAATATTCATTTCACGGATAATTAAGAAAAAGGTCTCACTCTGGGCACCGTGGCATTCAAGATTCTGTGTTGAAACCATTTATCTACTTATTCCGCATTCTTTAGCCAAAACAGGACCGTCCTGCTGCCATAAGACTCCCTCCTTCAGCTACTTCTCGTGCCGACCTTGCAGATCTCCATCCACGATGTTTGCACATAAGATAAGCGGACACCAGCGTTTTTAACCTCTTATGTTAACTTTCCTTATAGCAGCCCTCTTAGTGCTGTGCTTTGTATTTGTAGCTAGAAAGGTGTTGATAACACATCCATGTTTTGGCTACTACTGAGTAGTACTTGCACAGCATCAAGGCTATCTCTCCAACCACCACCACCCCCTCCTCCAAAGGCCAGTAGGCTGGGCATGGGCAAGAGGTTGACAGGGAACATAGCTGGAACAGCTGACCCAAACTGACTAAAAGGATATTCCATACCATATGACATCATGCTCAGCAATAAAAGCTAAGAGAAAGGAGGAGGAGTGGGAGGCATTCGTTATGAAGGTGTTTGTCTTCTGAAGCAACTGCTACATGTACTGATGCTCTACTTCCCAGGAAGTGGCTGGACATCACCTGCAGATGGGAAGTAGAGAATAAATCTTTTTGCTTTGCTTTGCTTCCACACGTGGCCTTTGCTTTTCTTATTAAACTGCTTTTATCTTGACTCACAAGTTTTTCATCTTACCTTCTTCCCCAGTCCTGCTGAGGAGGGGGAGTGAGAAAGCAGCATAGTGGGCACCTGGCAGCCATCCAAGGTCAACCCACAACACCAATGTTAATATTTCTTGTGCACTTCACAGTCATCACATTGCATGTATGAGATTTTGTTATTCATCAATTTCAGGGATGATTAAATGAGAACTTCTGTAAGGCCTCTTCACACAAGAGTACATAGCCAGCTTCTGAGATAACAGAATCATAGTTCACTCATTCTGCTTCACAGTTCTTCAAAAATCATGTCCCAGAACTGTTCATTCTGTTTAATGCACTGGACTTGTGTGTGCCATTCTCTATATGCTGTACCACATGTAGAGATTACAGTTTCTTATTGTTTACATTCTGTGGTTCTTTAGCTGATGTGGTTGGTAGCCTATTTATTTTCATCCACAAGTACCTACCTTCAGTGTTAAAAGATAATGCAAAGAAGGGGCATACTTGTAGTGGTTATGCTATCTTTATAACCACTAACTCACAGGCTGACAGAGTTGAATATTAATTTATTTACTGTAATGTTATATTTTTTTTAAAAAAGATATAAAATATATTTGAGTCATCCTTGTGTGTGTGTGTGTGCGCATATATATGTGCATGTATATATATATATATGTAAAAATAGAATAGAATAGAATACAATAGTTCCAGTTGGAAGGTACCTACAACTATCATCTAGTCCAACTGCCTGACCACTTCAGGGCTGACCAAACATTAAAGCATGTTATTAAGGGCATTGTCCAACAACACTAACAGGCTTGGGGCATCAACCACCTCACTAGGAAGCCTGTTCCAGTGTTTGACCACCCTCTCAGTAAAGAAATGCTTCCTAATATCTAGTCTAAAACTCCCCAGAAGCAGCTTTGAACTATTCCCACACGTCCTCTCACTGGATATCAGGGAGAAGAGATCTGCACCTCCCTCTCCACTTCCCCTCCTCAGGAAGCTGTAGAGAGCAATGAGGTTACCCCTCAGCCTCCTTTTCTCCAAACTAGAAAACCTCAAAGTCCTTAGCCACTCCTCACAGGACATGCCTTCCAGCCCTTTCAGCAGCTTTGTTGCCCTCCTCTGGATGCATTCAAGGACCTTCACATCCTTCTTAAATTGCGGGGCCCAGAACTGCACACAGTACTCAAGGTGAGGCTGCACCAACACTAAATACAGCGGGATAATCTCTTCTTTTGAACAGCTAGTTATGCTGTGTTTAAATGCACCCCAGAATGTGGTTTGCCCTCTTGGCTGGCAGGACACACTGCTCACTCATATTGAGCCTACCAGCAACCAGCACCCCCAGATCCCTTTCTGCAGGGCTGCTCTCCAGACACTCCTCTCCCTATCTGTACTTCTGTCCAGCATTACTACATTCCATGTGCATTTGTTTTTGTTAAATTTCATGCCACTGGTGATGGCCCAATGCTCCAATCTATCTAGATCCCTCTGCAAGGCCTTTTGTCCCTCAAGAGAGTCAACAGTTCCTCCCAGTTTAGTATCATCAGCAAACTTGCTAATGATGCATTCAACTCCTGCCTCCAGATCATTGATGAAAATATTGAACAGAACTGGCCCTAGGACTGAAGCCTGAGGAACACCGCTGGTAACCAGTCACCAGCCAGATGTCGCCCCATTCTCTACAACACTTTGAGCCCTGCCGTCCAGCCAGTTCTTCACCTAGTGCACTGTGAACCTGCGCATCCCACAGTTGGACAACTTGTCCGGAAGGATGCTGTGAGGGATCGTATCAAAAGCTTTACTAAAATCCAGAAAAACTACATCCACTGCCTTCCCTTTATCCACTAGGTGGGTCACCTTATCATAGGAGGATATGAAATTATAGTTAGGCAGGACTTTCCCTTTGTGAACCCGCGTTGACTGTGCCTAATGATTGCATTGTCCTTTAAATGCCTTTCAATAGCATTCAGTATGATATTCTCCATAATTTTTCCAGGAACTGAGACTAGACTAACAGGTCGGTAGTTCCCTGGGTCTTCCCTCATGGCCTTTTTGTAAACTGGAAGACTCCCAAGATGAACAGAAGAATCAATATTCAATAAATACCAGTTCTCTGCTGGCTGTGTGTTATTAACTCCTTTGGGTCGATATGCACAAAGTGAACAGCTTCTTACTTCAAATTACTCCAGTAATGAAAGTGGTAAAAAGTCTTTTCTGTGAACTTGAAGGTTTCACAGTCAAGCCCTGCTGATGACTCATGTGAGAGTAAAGTATGCGCTTGTTTATGCATGTTGTGACTGCAAACATGCATTTAAGGTGAGGTGAACCCTGATAGCAACTGTAAATAATTTCTTTATAATTATAAATTAATTTGGGTGTTATGTTGACTACTTTCTGTCATGGCGTACTTTTGAGAGTTTTTTCTGGAAATGGGAAGCCACCTCTTTCATAAATAGCATGTAGTAAAGAAAAAATTTATGTGACTGGAAGACAGGGACAGAGAATGTGGGAGAGAGTTCTACTTATGTTGTCAGGGAATAAATAGATCCCTGTTTGTTCTCTCGATGCATCAAAACTATTTAATAAATTGCTCCCCCCACACGCCTCAGGCCCCAAACCCGGAACTGTTCTTGGAAGAATAACATATAAATAGCATCAACTGGGCAACACAGTGATTCAGAGCCTTGCTAATGAACGGTTCAGCTTTTCACCTCTACTTTGAATGCTACTTTCTTCATTCTATGAAATTATTGTTATCAAATGACTGTTTAAAAAGTTCTGTCCTGTGTTATATTGGATGCTTAGATCTAGATTTTATGTCAAACTCTTCACTTTACTGCACTCAAGATTGAAAGTACTTTGAGACAGGGAGAGTCCTTATACTGTATTCAGCCCATAGTACAACAGGACTTATCTTGACTGTGTCCTGCTGTTGTATTGGTGTCTTGGTTTAGCCTCAGCTGGCAGATAAGCACCACTCGGCCACTCGCTCACTCCTCTCCCCTCGATGGGATGGGGAGGAGAATCAGAAGACAAAGATAAAATTCGTGGACTGGGATAAGGACAGTTTACTGAGACAGCAGAGAGGGAAATAACGACAGTACTTATAACAATATACAAAGCAGGTGATAATACAATGCAATTTCTCACCCGATGACCCAACCCAATGAGACCGAACACTCAGACCCATCCTGGATCCACGCTGCCCCTCCCTGTCTAGCCCTCTGGAACTAACTAACTGGGAACCAAAATTTCTTTAGTCATTGTATTAGTAGCAATAATAATATAATTTTATACACACTAATAGAGATGTCAAGTTTTAAAAATACAGATAAAATTTAAAAGAATAACAACACTATATCTCTTAAAATATTTTGAGAGTTTTGGCTTGTAGTTATTCATCTTCCATACTTTAACATATAATATTAATGAAAACTTTACTAATTATAAGTTTCAATTTTTCATGTTAGTACTTTGTTTAATGTTTCTGTGTTCTTTGAAGTATCTTCTTCCATTACTTAAACTGTAAAGATTTTTTTTAATGTTTATTTCCAAATTATTATTTCACATGTATTTAATCAGTTAGTTACTGGTTTCTGAAATCCTGTTGGATGTTAAATATTTTCTGGATTTGAGTTTAATGTTTTTATATGAATAAAATAAATTAAGAGTGCATGCCAGTGGTACTGTATGGGTGTGCTCACCATTTTTTCAGGTAATGAAAGAAGTTTTAGTATATGTGCATTGAAGAGAAGTATGTCTCTGCTAGATGTTACAAAGAAATTTGCATAAAGCAAGATGAAGCAGACTATGCTGTCATAGGCTGGACTGCTCATAAAAATTGTAAAGCCCCATAGAAATGGAATTTGATAAAACAATATAGTTATGCAAATGAAATGAGAGGGATAAAAGAGAGTATTGTCTGTTATGATAGTAGCCTCTGAGCCAGAAAAATGAGGCTTGGCATCAAACCTAATAAGAATAATCCTGCTTTGGAGATAAGGTAATACCTTTTGAATTTCAGACTTCAAGCCAATTCCAAGGACAGAACGGTTTATGTCATTCTGAAAAGCTGGAACATTTTAAACAAATTAGTGGATGATGTTGGACACTTTACACAGTGTTCTGCTCAGTTATTCTATTTGCTTTATTAAGGAAATATATAAAGCCCTATTTTTGGTGTTGATCTCGTGATCTCTCTGAGTGGATGTGACAACAGTTTAATTTTCATGTAGCTCTATCAAAAATTGGATTGCCTTAAGAAACTGGAACATGTGTCTGTACTAGGTTGCTGTATCATTTGCATTCATTTTGATAAAATATGATTAGGTTGATCAGTATCAAATTATTTAAATTTTATTTGCATCAAAGTGGTTACTCCTGCATTGTTTGTCATTAAAATGTAGAAAGATTCATACTATACGTGTACCCTTCTGTTCACCCAGGAAGTGTTTGTGTTTCAATGGGAATCTTAATTTAACTGTGCTAGCCTTGTCTCCAAGTAAATGCACAGATCACATGACATTGCAGAGAAGACAGTTTTTTGCTCCAGTTCTGTTACATTTCTGATAGTGATGTGAGCACAGCTGGTAGAGAATAATGTTTCTGTGCTCACAGCAAATCCTTTGTCTTGCAGGACTATAATCCTGAGAGGACATGCTTTACTTTCATCTTGCAATTTTTCTAAGACATTGTCTCAGCTATTAATTATTGAGGCTAAGAGTTATGAAATACAAAGCAGTACTCAATGGCTTTGTGAGGATACAGCATTGATGCATTTATTTTTTTAGAGAGCTTTGAATGTGTGTACTTCATTTCTGTATATAATTTCATACACTCTTGTATTAACAGAGGGCACCTCAAAGCAAGCATGATGCAGGTTCCCATGATACAGAGAGGCACAATGAAGGTCAAGGAACAGCAGAAATCAACATAGCAACTATTGGTACTGGTCAGGTAAATTGATTATTTTCTATGTTGATAGTATAATTAAATACTTGAAATGTACGATGCTTACATTTTGGTATATACCTTATTGTCTTTGTTCATTTTTAAAATGTTTACACTTTTCTTTGTTCCATCTGGAGGTGAGAAAATTTCTTATATTTATTAGAAATAAATGTTTTAATAGGATGAAGTGTAAACATTCCATAATGCAAGGAGCCATTTTCTTTTATTTAAATTATTAATGACCCTAATACTAAGAAACAAATAAAAAGAATGACTATAGGAAATGTATTTTATTCTAGGTGAACTGTAATATTAGAAGTTTAGTTACGGAAAATTGCTCAAAATTTCACATGAGAAATTATCACTGAAATATCAGTGATTTTAAAAATGAAAATAATCAAATGGAAGGTTTATTATTAATATTTTGTTAATACTATTTTAGATAAAGCTTTGAAACAGTATTATCAATGAGATAATCTGGAAGTGTGCTGAAGGATTATATAAATGCTTTTAAATAATATTTCATTGCAATTCCTTGTATTAGTGAAACACATTAGCACTGTTGAGGGCTACATTAAATTCTTATATACTTGTCTTTTTATATTAATATTTTTGCAAGTTTGAGATCACTTTATTTGGCTAAAAATACTTTAATTATTTATCATGCACTAATTAATGTTCATTCACTTCATAATCTCCAACTGTAGCTGAGACATTCACATTAGCAATTTGGGCTCTTAAAACTTCACGCTCTAAATTTGATCATTTAATTCATGTGTAAAATATTTGTGCTACTTTAAGAAAGTAGAATTATTTAAATCCTTCTGAAAGTATCCTGTACAAGAAGATTTATCAGAAAGAATATAAATTGTTGTTTGGCTTGCGTGTTTAATTTGATTTATCATTAAGCATAGCCCATACTTTTGCTTTTGAAAGATATTTGATCACCATTTTGAATTAAGTTCTCTCTGCTATATCTGAACAGTTGCTTGAGGCTCTCACTCTAATTCTTAAGACAGCTTTATTGCTCAGGAAAAAAAAATTCAGCTCTGCTTTGGGACTGAAAGCATAATGTATTTAAATAATTGATGCATTGTGGCTGTATTTTCTTTCTTGATTGTATGAATCAGGAGTTATTTTAGACAACAGATATTTTACAAGGAAGGAAGAAGGGATTCTCATATTCCTTGGTAGACATTATGCAAGTAAACAATTCATTCATTCTTCATTTGAGGTTTTATGTTTAGGATTTGAGCAATTTGGAACTTTGCCTCATTAAAGTATTGAAAACATTTGTATTTTTTCCTCCTGGAGATTGATAGATCCAGGGCTCTGAATCTGTGTTCCAAAAGACATCTGAGGATTGTTTACTTTTAGGGTAACTCCAGAGACAGAAGGCTTAATAGATTGGGCATAGCATTTATTTCTGATAAACAAGCTCGTTATACTTTGTTTCTTTGAGCAATCACTATTAAGTAGAATGCAAAAAGTTTTAACTGAATAATTTGGGGCTAATTAGTTTTGTAGTCATATGAGCAATGATAATTGAAAATATTCTGTTTGAAGAAAGGATTTTTCAGGATTCAGGCATGTCCTTTTCTGTACCATCTTACAGCTATCTTCTCTTCTGTTCCATTATGCTCACTATTCTGCCACTGTAGTGATATTTATTCAAACATTTAGTTTGCAAATTTTATAAAGGAATTCAATGAGGTATTCTATTTTATTAATAAAACATGCCACAAAATAGGGAACGCAATATAGTACAACAAACAGCAAGTGAAAGACAGGAAAGTATAAAAAGAGAAAACAAGATGAAGTAGAAAGATAGGAAAAAATTTGGAAATAGAGGGTTCTACACAAGAAGGGTCCTTGTACATATCTGTCATTTTCCAGTTTCTCAGATGAATGGCTACACATTTCTTATACTACTTCTTTCAGATCAGTCTTTAGGAGCCAGTAAGAAAGGTAATTGCATTTAATTTGGTCTTCCTGGCATCCTCAAAGTAGTAAGGCCAAAAATGATTGCTTTGAAGGAAACAGTTATTTGGATCAAAGCTGATACTGTTTTTTTAGAAACAATAGGAAAAGTATGCTGTTTCTGTCTACACTACACTGGACTTCAATAGGTAGTGCTCCAAACTTGCATCTTTTTTTCCTTGGATAAAATGAGCATATTGAACTTAAGAGTGGAGAATTTTGGCATGTACACATATGAAACCTGTAGTTCTCTGAATGTAGTCTGTGGTCAACATGATATTAATGGATCAGTCAGTGTAAAAATCTCAGAGTTCTTTCCCTTATTCATAGCACTGCAGATTATTAAAGTGAAATAATTTAGGAAGTCTAATATAGTTTGCATTTTAAGCTTTACATTTTTCAAATTTTCCCATCCATAACAGCAAAATGAAGTGCTTGTTTACATAGGAAATATATATTGGAATAAAATAATGTGTGAACTTAAATCATTGTAGTTGTACTTATTTAGTATCCTTTGCTAATGCTTATTCTGGAATATGCATGAAATGTTCTGGATTCAAATGGAGAATTAAATGAGTCTGTTTAAATATTCCAGTATAACTAGATTTTTTTTTTCTGCTGTATTTTATAATTTCTACCAGAAATTAAAAGTCAGTCCATTAAAAGACCTATGTCTTTAAAATAGTATATGTTATTTTGTACATGACTTTTTAAATGTCACTGATATGGTCCAGTAATATTTATGATTTTTGTAGGAGTTTGCTTCTGTGATTCCTTCACAGTTAGTGTTTAACAGTTAGAATATGAAGTAATTTTTCAACTTCCGGAGTTTCTTTTTTATTTAGGTTGTTTTGTTAAGAGGACAAACGTTTGATTCCAGATAAATATTTATCATATTACCACCTATTTTGATCACAGTGGGTAACATATTCATCTAGGTATATATAAAAGGATTAAGAATTCTTAGGAAATTGTGTCTTCCTTCTATTAGAGCTGATACAGGAAAAAGACACGTAATACAGTGACATCACTTAGGCTCAGGACAATGGAATGTCGGGCAAACTTTAATATAAGAAGGCACTCAGCTCAATTTTGAGACAAAATAAAGCTTAGCCAGTACAGCAATGAAACAAACAGAACAATTTTCCCTTAAATTATATACTATTCAAATGTATTTTTAAGTGCCCCAAACTGAATATAATTTTCTTGTGAGAGAAGGACATAGTAAAGGAAGCTTCACAGACAGGAAGTAGAGAAAAAGAATGAACTAAACACACATACCTCCACAAAAACACCAAGGGGAAAAAACGGATAATAAAACCCAGTTTAACAGTGACATCTAAGTTATGTCAGGGTGGGGACACCTAATTTAAACAAAATACATGCTGACAGTTCATTATTATAAATATGATTTCATCATCCAAGGCTGAAACTGATTTAGGCAATAGTTGGTATTGCAGTTAGACTTTGTGTTATACTGAGTTGTTGTTTAAATTTTTAGGGTTCTGCTGCTCGAATGGACCATGAGACAGCCAGTGTTATGAACCCTAGTAATAACTATTCTGTTCCTCGCAGACTGACAAATCATCTGGGTACCAAGGTAACCAAAGATTACAAACCACAGGTTGCTAATGCTACATTTTTACTAATACAATAATCTCATTGTTTCTGCCAATAGTGCCAATATTAGCTGAATGATCAATAAGGAAAATTTTATTGCAAGAAATTGAGTACCTAAAAAACATGTGATGTTGATGCATAATCCATTATGAAAACTAACCCTTTTAAAAGCTGTTCTTGGAATACTTTACTGGAGTCTGAGTCCTTAAAACAGATGGTGTTGCTAAGAAATTTAAATAAAAAAATTAAAAAGTTATATAAGCCTTTGATGGTAATAAATGTCTGTTCATTGTCTCTATAGTAATTCAGATAATATGACGTAAAATAATAGAGAATGGAAAATGCTCATCATGACTAAAATATTTGAAATGAACAATCATTGAAAATAGGAAATGTGAAGGGACTTTGAGGAGATCATCTAATATATCTTCCAGTAATGCATTATTTTATCAAGACCATTCTTGACAGCACATGAAAGCTGTCTAACCTATTGGTAAAAGCTTTAATGATAAGCAATCTCTATATTTTTTTCAGTTTTTACTATTAAAATTTTTAATATCTAAACTAAATGTCCTTAGCTGCAATTTCCTTTTTCTCAATGGAAATATGAGGTACTCCTTCCATCTTTTGAAGCAACCTTTTATATATCTGCAGTATACTCTAAAAAGTTACTGAAAAATAGAGATGAAGCTTGATATACAATTGAGAGTGTACTCAAGATATATGAGCAGCATGAAGAGAGGAAAAAAGGGCAAATCTGTAACACACAATTGAGTTCCTGAACCACTGAAGTTTATACTATCTCTGGCATCAGCAGCAATATAGATATTATCAATGTGGTGCTGATCCCAGTCTTCTGGGAAGCAGGACCTTGACATAGTATTGAGTTATATTGGGCTTTAAAACAGTGTTATGTTGTAATTTCTGCCCTTCATTGTATGGGTGCACCAAATGGAGGTGACATTAGTTAGAGTGTCTGTTTGCTACTTCCCATTATAAAAGTGTAGAATACCCAAAAGTTGCAGGCAGGGGGAGAGCCCTGAATGCAGAGAAAGGGACTGAGTGTAGAAGGAAAAAGACAAATAAATAGGTCTATCTGAGTGTGCTGTGGGGTAAGAAAAGCTTGAAATTAATGCATAAGAAGGGAAAGCAGTAGAGATTTTAAGCATCTAGAGATGCAAAAAAAGATGCCTCTGTGTGTAGTGTATATATAAAGAATATATGCATATATTTTTGAGTTTTTCATGTAATATATGTCACAAATCTAGAGGCAGGATTTTGATGGCTTCTTTAGCTTTATTCTCTGACAAAAAACTTTATCTTCCAAATCTAAATAACTGTGGAGTAAAGCTGCTGCTTAAAATGTCTGTCAAGAGTCATGCATAAAGCAGACTGAATTCACTCTCATTTAAGAATCCAAGTGGATTGTCTTAATACTGCATTTGATTTTTTTCCCCAGACCAGAAAGTAAGGTTCTACAAACTGGGATGCTAGACTGTCATAAAATTATCTCCAAGAGTACTTCAGCAGATTTTGCATGTGATCATACAATTTTCTAAATTTTAAGATTTGTATTGCTTCGGCAATTCTAGTATTTGGAAAATTAATGTTAACATACTTATTGCTTAGTCTACTGTATTGGGTTTGCGTGGCAAGGTTTTGGTAGCAGGGGGCCTACAGGGGTGGCTGCTGCAAGAAGCTACTAGAAGCTTCCCCTGTGTCTGATAGGACCAATGCCAGCCAACTCCAAGACAGACCTGCCGCTAGCCAAGGCCGAGCCAATCAGCGACAGTGGTAGCGTCTCTGTGATAACATATTTAAGATGGGAAAAAAAACAACAACAATCTACAAGGGGAGCTTTTGCAGCCAGAGAGAGGAGTGAGAAGATGTGAGAAACTTTGCAGACACCAAGGTCAGTGAAGAAGGAGGGGGAGGTGTTTCAGGCAGTGGAGCAGAGATCCCCTTGCAGCCCATCGAGAAGACCATGGTGAAGCAGGCTGTCCCCCTGCAGCCCATGGAGGAAGGATGATAGGGAGTAGAGATTCCACCTGCAGCCCATGGAGGACCTCACGCCAGAGCAGGTGGAGGCACCTGAAGGAGGCTGTGACCCCATGGGAAGCCCACACTGGAGCAAGCTCCTGGCAGGACCTGTGGAGAGAGGAGCCCATGCCAGAGCAGGTTTGCTGGCAGGACTTATGACCCCATGGGGGACCCACGCTGGAGCAGTCTACTCCTGAAGTTCTGCACCCTGTGGGAGAGACCCACACTGGAGAAGTTCATGAAGGACTGTCTTCCATGAGAGGGACCTCACTCTGCAGCAGGGGAACGATGAGAGGAGTCCTCCCCCTGAGGATGAAGGAGCAGCAGAAACAATGTGTGATCAACTGTCCTTATCTTGACCCACGAGCCTTTTGTGATATTTTCTCTCCCCTGTCCAGTTGAGGAGAGGGAGTGATCAGTTAAGGAGAGGGAGTGATAGAGCGGCTTTGATGGACACCTGGCCTCCTGCCAGGGTTAATACACCATATCTACCCACTGCTGTCCATTTTTTTATAATTTGGTATTTGTACTCATCTTCAGATTCAGTCTCTGAAGAAACCAAATAAAATAATTCATTGGTTTCATAACTAGTGCAAAAATGTAGTTATTATTAGAAAACTTTGTATAAAAACCTGTGAGTCTTATTTCTTTCTTAGATGGTATATTTTAAAGAAACACACCCATTGCTACTTTGCAATTCCCTTTGACAGTTGCTTTATGTTGTGCTAGGATTTTGAATTTTGCTGTATTCTTGGCTTTAGGAGTTTGGGTTTTCTAGGCAGTGTCTAATATTACTTTGTACATCATATTGTTCTACTAAAAGTTCACTAAAGGAACTAAACACATTTCTCAATCTAAAGATATTACTGAAGAAAACAGAATGCAAAAGACAAACCAAATACTGCATTGACCACTATATTATATGGCAGCCAAAGGAACCTCTCAAAAATTGCTATTTTTTAATTTGAAGTTTGGTTGCTCTGAGTTGTCCTGGTTTCAGCTGGGATAGAGTTAATTTTCTTCCTAGTAGCTTGCCCTGTGTTTTGGATTTAGTATGAGAATAATGTTCATAATACACTGATGTTTTTAGTTGTTGCTAAGTAATGCTTATACTAAGTCAAGGACTTTTCAGCTTCCCATGCTCTGCCAGTGAGGAGATGCATAAGAAGCCAGGAGAGAGCATAGCCAGGACAGCTGACCCAAACTGGCCAAAGGGATATTCCAGACCATATGACATCATGCTTAGTATATAAACTGGGGGAGCTGGCTGGGGGGCAGTGATCGCTGCTCAGGAATGGGCTGGGCATATTAGTGAACGGGTGGTGAGCAATTGCATTGTGCATCACTTGTTTTGTATATTCTTTTATCATTATTATTATTATTTTCTCTTCCTTTGCTGTCCTATTAAACTGCTTTTATCTCAACCCACGAATTTTCCTTTTTTTTCCTGATTCTCTCCCCCATCCCACTGAGGAGGGGAGTGAGCGAGTAGCTTCATGGTGTTTGGCTGCCTGCTGGGTTAAACCACAACAATGTGTAATGCTGGTTTTTCATGACTTGATTTAGTTGGAGAAATGCTTAGTACTTTATACTGTATATATTAAATGAGCATGTTTGCTCCATTGATTTTATCCCTGTAAACTTGAAGAAAGTGTTAAATTAACTCTTCAATTTTGCATTAGCAGTAAATATATGCCATATGCAAATCATTCATCATAACAAAAATTCATTGGTTAATTTGAAATAGTTTTAATGGAAAACATTAAAATATGTGTAAGTTTTTTTAGCACAATGTATATTAAAAATTAATGTAATCAATCTTATCTTGTATGGAGTAGCTATTTAACTGAAGAGCATCTTTTCATGAAAGTATGATTCATACAGAACATTCTGTTCTGAAATAAAATTAATTTTAAATATATTCCTGCATTCCCAAAATAAAGCACTTTCATTAGTATGTTTCTTTAATCCTTGTGTGCAATGGAAAGTTACAAGTCTTTGTCATTAGTCTTGCAGATTAATACAGTTAGATATAATTACCACCCAGTTATTCTAGCCATTTAACCACTGACATTTATTAAGATTATAAGTGGTGAAGAACTAATAGTGCTTATTTAATTATTTCGAAGTAGTATAAAACTGGGTGATGGATGGATTGAGAGCAGCCCTGCAGAGAAGGACTTCGGGATATGAGGTAGATGNAGGAAGAAATTTTTTATGATGAGAGTGGTGATACACTAGAACAGGTTGCCCAGAGAAGTTGTGGGTACCCCATTGCTGTAAGTGTTCAAGGTCAGGTTGGATGGGGCTTTGAGCAACCTGATCTAGTGAAAGATGTCTCTGCCCATGGGAGGGGGGTTGGAACTAGATGGTCTCTTCCAACTCAAATCATTCTACGGTTCTATGGTTCTATGAAATTCTTGCACCATTATATAAATATTTTCTTTTTTCCTCATTCATGCTATTGAGAACTTTGTTTTAATTTGATATGTATTTTTTAAGTGTAATTGTATTTTTTAAATCATTTGACCTGCAGGTGGAAATGGTGTATTCATTACTGTCAATGCTTGGTACTCATGATAAAGATGACATGTCACGAACATTGCTAGCGATGTCTAGCTCCCAAGACAGCTGCATAGCTATGCGTCAGTCTGGATGTCTTCCTCTCCTCATCCAGCTTTTACACGGCAATGATAAAGACTCCGTGTTGTTAGGAAATTCCCGTGGTAGTAAAGAGGCCCGTGTCAGAGCCAGTGCAGCACTGCATAACATCATTCACTCCCAGCCCGATGATAAGCGAGGCAGACGGGAAATCCGTGTGCTCCATCTCTTGGAGCAAATACGTGCTTACTGTGAAACGTGTTGGAAATGGCAGGAGGCACATGAAGGAGGCATGGACCAAGACAAAAACCCAAGTAGGTTCTGTAAACTGTATAAAGATGTTTAAAAGATATTTTGAAAACAGTGAATTTACAAAAAAATCAGCTTTAATCTGACTTCTTGTTGAATGTATGTAAGGTTTCTTTTATTTTTATATTTATATTTATTCATTTATTTATGTATATTCAAGTTGAGGTACTATCAGGAAATAGTATCTAATATAGCTATGATATCTCATTTATAAACTTGTTCTTTACATCATAGGCTTTGGTATGCTTTCCAGATATAATTCTAGTGTTTTATATTTGTAATCTACAAATTAAACATAAATTTCTTCTCATTGTTATTTTACATTTTAATGGACAATTAAATATATCTAATTAAATAATCCCAAATTGCTCTTCATTCAGATGTGGTCAGAAGATAAAAATTTCATCTAGGAATGGGATAGAGGGCACAAATTAAATAATCTCAATCAATTCAGTATAATGTGGACTATTAGTTAGAATGTGATACATAAGAAATAGTTCAGTGTTAAAATACCAGAGAAGTGACAATTTAAGTGAATTGGAGTTTTCTCACATAACAGTTGGGTTTTGTTTTTTTTTAAAAAAAGATATAACCTTCTGGATTACTCGATAACTGCTTTTCTGAATAAGGAAGGATTAAAGTTGCCATTTTGTAGATATATGCTGTAGACATCTATATCAGAAATACTACTGAAATCAGTAGGCTCTGTTTTGGATGCTGGATTTTTTTTGCAGAAATCATTTTGTAGAAGTGGGTCTCTGAATAAGATGTACCAATACAATTTGTGCTTTAGGGAAAGTCTAGCTCACAAAATTATGCACTTAAAAAGTTCTGTTATGAAACAAAGGGATTAATTAACCATTCATAAGGACATAACACCCAAAGAAAGAGTTTCACCTTAGGTGGTGTATTATTTAATGCTGCCAGAAAATTTAAACTTACTGATTTGTTTCACTAAGATTATTATTTTCCCAAATTAATTAGATAATTATTTTGTACTTGGCCATATATTTTACTTAATACATACATTCAGAATTTTCTCTAAATTATTTTCCATAAATAGTCTTTTCAGCTTCAAGTATACTTCTAGTACATATATGTAATCCTAGTTGTATGTGCACATATTCAAGCCTCTGTGTACTCACATTTATTAGTAATTTTCTTAATTAACTGTCTGTTCTTGAGTTACTGCGAAGATGCAAACCATGAAAAGAACCTGTACTTTATTTATTTTAAGATTAGATTCACTTTGGAAAGCTTATGATCTACACAAAATTATACACCTAAGAAATACTAATAGTTGCCTATTTCCTGATCAGTGCCAGCTCCAGTTGATCATCAAATCTGTCCTGCAGTGTGTGTTTTGATGAAACTTTCTTTTGATGAAGAACACAGGCATGCCATGAATGAGCTTGGTAAGACTAAATGTGTTTCTCTAACTTTCTTTGAGATGCTTCCTGAAAATGCAGACATTCCTTTCTTGTATACCTCACTGAATATGTGGCTATTTTTTTATTAATGACTTGTTTAAACTCTGATTGATAAAGTTTAAGTGAACTTATAGGTAGACTATTTCCTAGTGGACAGGTTGTTATGCAAGTTATTCTTATATCTGGCGTGAGCTGTGATTTTTGGAAGGATATTTGTATCCTGGAAATATTTGCAATTTTAGAAGTATTGGACTTATAATGGAGACTACTTTCTGAGGTTTTTTGTGTCATGAGTTAAATATATTGATTGGTTCCTGTATAATAGCCTGAATGCTTTAGTCCATCTTCAGTGAATTCTGTGCATGCAAGTTTCCTTAATTTGCCAATTTTATTATAAATGAAGAAAATATATGTATTTTTCTGGGATAATAAGATTCAGCAATAATAATTATTAAATTAATAATTATCAGATTTACTGAATAAACTTTTATGTAATTAAAATTAAAATGTGAGTTCATCAGTCAAATGTGATTTTGACTGGGTGGAATTAAAAGATGAGTGTGCTTCTTATGTCTTCATAAATGCTTCTGTTCTCATTTTCCCCCAAAATCTCAACATCATACTACCATACCTTTCAGCTTGTACTAAGCACGCAATTCAAGATCCAGAGTCAATATTTAAGTGTATTTAAGAAATTATTATTTACCTTTCTGAGCCTTTTGGTTTTCAGATGTTTGAGATATATTCTGTACATATGAATGCAATTCACTCCTTGATGTGTGTATACTGTATTCTTGATATTAGGATTGAATTTTGGTAGCCATAGTATTGTTTATTATTATTCATTTTATTATTTATTTCTTTTTAAAGGAGGTTTGCAGGCCATTGCAGAACTGTTGCAAGTGGATTGTGAAATGTATGGACTTACAAATGACCACTATAGTGTTACATTAAGGAGGTATGCTGGAATGGCTCTGACAAACTTGACTTTTGGAGATGTGGCAAACAAGGTAAAAATAGAATTTCAAACATAAAATAATTTCAATTCATAGCTGTGTTTTACTTGTAGTTTTCAGAAAGGTTATGAAAATCTCTGGGATAGGATATTGCATTTCTGGGAAAGAATATTGTATTTCGTCTCGACACAGAAATTCCCCTAAACTTTGCCATTCCATCCTGTTCCTAA